>CAWUFW010000018.1:7947500-8115123 GCA_963921515.1 Calotriton arnoldi
TTTGATTGAAAAGGATAGTTGTGGGATAGAAGAGTGAAGGATTTCTTTTTGTAGGTCATAGCAGTAGGAGGAGGCTTTTTGATGAGTAAAAAGGGTTTTTGGAGGGGAAGAGTCAGAGGGAAGAGTTTAGAAAGGTTTGTCTTGGGCATTGGTACAGTAAAGGAGGTGTCAGAAGATACAAGGAGGGGTAGAGTAGGAGAGAGTCAAGAAAGGGTTATTTTGGGGAACATAGTAGTGGTATGGCATTTGCGATAAATGAGAGAGTGGGTGTAGAGGATATAGTGATAGATGTATAGGGTGAGATAGGGTAGTGAATTGGAAAAAGCAGTAGAAAGAAGTTTGAGATGAGTCAAAAAGTTGGGCTAGAAGATATATTGAGGGAAGTATAGGCTGAGAAATAGGGTAGTGCATTGGAAATGCTAAATTAGAAGAAAGTGATAAATATATAGATCCATAAGTACATTGAGAGTATATAGATGCATAAAGGAGGTAAGTATATGCAGATTAAAAATATTGATAGAGGTAGCGGATGTGAAATAGGGTAGTGCATTAGATATGCTTTTTCAGGAGAAAAGTAATAGACACATTAATTAATGGGAAGATGGGCAGCATTCCTGGCCCTGGCCCGTCTCGAACAGGCTCAAACAGGCACTCACCCTTGTCCTCTCTGCCCTTAACAGGCTCAAACAGGCACTCACCCTAGTCCTCTCTGCCCTTAACAGGCTCAAACAGGCACTCACCCTTGTCCTCTCTGCCCTTAGCCTCGACGCCCATGTGTGGGACACCCCTTTGCCTGGTTCTGCCTCTATGCTCCAGGCCCATGCAGTATCCAGGAGCTATGAAAGGGTTGGAAGGCGAGTGCGCATCAACAGGACATGAGGATCTTCAACTTTCCAGCTCAAGTCTCCAGTCTCAGGGCCTGGGAGCCTGCAGGACAAGAGCGTCCTCCCCCGGACCTTCTTATTACTGCAGAAGTCATGCCTGGCATTTCCCGCTGGTAAAATAGGCCCAGCAATGGAGAGGGGAAGTCAGCTAGTGCATGAGTCCGAGGTCGGGTGGGGTAGGAAATGTCCACTGCTGGGGGGAAAGGAGAGGCTGCACAGCATAAGAGGCCTCAATCCGTGTTGGTTAGGGAGGAAAGAGGAGTGTCCAGAGCTGTGATGGAGAGCCCCTCTCGGCGGTCACTCACCCGATCCAAGAGCAGCTGGGAGGGCAGTATGTCTTGTTGATCTGGTCTGGCAGGAGCCGCCATGGCGATGGAGTTCTCCGCGGCTGACTCCAAATCCGAGCAGCCGATGCAGCCGATTCCCTTAGCAACCGCCGCTCCTTTGTTGTGTGAGGGGCTCACCCAAAGTGTTGGTACGGTGGGGAAGCAGGGTCCCCAGTCAAGCAGCCTTTCTCCTGGTCATCTCCATTCGACTCTGACGAGACATGCCCGTCTGGCCCACAGCTATGCACTGCGGGTTGCAGGCCACTCCTCCCGGCCGCCCAGACTTTGCAGCATGGGAAAGCAAACATGGTGGAGCACTTCCTCCCCGAACATGTCGGAAGACTTTGGGGGGTGGATCAGAAGCCTTTCAGGCAACGAGGGGGACAGCGTAATTGTTGCAGGATACTTTGTTAAGGACTAAGGAACGCTTTTCCGAGCGGCTTACGTGGTCGTCATCTTGGCCACGCCCCTCATTGCATTTAGCTACTTTAGCTGCAAAAGGTCATAGCTTAAATAATCTATGGGTGCCTGGTGAAAGGCACATGTTTCAAATTTGGCAAAAAGTAAAGCTTCTCTAACAAGATCTTCATGTTTCCCTGAGTGTTAGTTTGTGAGTCTATAGCACAAAGAAGCTGTGTAGAGGCAGTCTCTTTCCTTTGATTCAGACTAACGTCCATGAAGTCATGATAGATAAGAGGGAGTGCAGACAGTTGACAGTGTTTCTTCTGAAGGATTGATATTTCAATGCAGATCTCAGAACCTGGGCAGAGTGTTCTTTTCTTCCAGTTGGTATAAGGATAATGCAAGAAAAGCAAGGATTGTCAAGAACGATTGGACAATGTGAAGTAGCACTTAAATAAGAAATATTTCTTTCATGGTATTTTGTGATAGATGCAAGGTGAATCTGTGTTTACTCACTAGATATGCACGGGATGTGCCTTCTTGACAATAGGTATCTCTTGGTAGTGTGTCCATTTTATATCAATCTACATGTAGGATGCTCCATAGTCTACTAAAACCAGAAGACAAAGTTTTGTTCTGAAAGTTCAAGGTAGCTTGAAGGAAAATATATCCATAGGACACCGTTTGTAAACTTGAGGACAGGGGTTCCTTCCTTTCATTTGTCTGTACCCCCTTTATTAAGGACAATGTTGTTGTTTCCCATATCCTTGGATTAATGAATCGGACACGTTTCCATCAGGTGTCCTTTTTTCAAAAGAAACATAATCATAAACCCATTTAAGTAAGCCTTACTTTCAAATACTCTCATAATCGACACCTGGCCAGCCCAAACTGCATCGATTCTTCCTCTGCCTCAGTGGAAAGTTGCAATACCAAAGGGGATGATGGACGGAGCGCTTGAGCAAATCAAACACTCACCCCCAGTCAACTGATCTGGGTTTAATCCATCATCATTCTTTAGCTCACTCCACCACCCCAGTTCAGACATGGCCATATGCAAATCAGTCTGACCCTGTACCTCATGGGAACAGTCCAGCCCGAACTGCCAAGCCATGTCTTCCCTGGACCGGAAACAAGCATCCTGGGACCGGTTTCTGGCTATTCAGCCGTCATCAGCCAGGCTAGCTTGAATCCAGTGGCAAAGTGAGCAAGGGACCCACATCTGGGCATACCCTGCCAACTTAGGGCGAACAAAGCGATACCAAAGGGGATGATGGACGGAGCGTTTGAGCAAATCAAACACTCACCCCCAGTCAACTGATCTGGGTTTAATCCATCATCATTCTTTAGCTCACTCCACCACCCCAGTTCAGACATGGCCATATGCAAATCAGTCTGACCCTGTACCTCTGGGAACAGTCCAGCTTGACTGGGGGTGAGTGTTTGATTTGCTCTAACGCTCCGTCCATCATCCCCTTTGGTATCGCTTTGTTCACCCTTAGTTGGCAGGGTATGCCCAGACGTGGGTCCCTTGCTCAGTTTGCCACTGGATTCAAGATAGCCTGGCTGATGAGGGTTTTGAACCCAAAACCGGTCCCAGGATGCTTGTTTCCGGTCCAGGGAAGACATGGCTTGGTAGTTTGGGCTGGACTGTTCCCATGAGGCACAGGGTCAGACTGATTTGCATGTAGCCATGTCTGAACTGGGGTGGTGGAGTGAGCTAAAGAATGATGATGGATTAAACCCAGATCAAATGACTGGGGGTGAGTGTTTGATTTGCTCTAACGCTCCGTCCATCATCCCCTTTGGTATCAGTGGAAAGTTGGCCAGACTGTTAAAAGAAAAATTGTCTAAACGCAGTTTTTGGTGGAGGTCTGTGCCTGTTAATCAAACGCTGTATACGGAATAATAATCACCAAATCTCATATTCATATGTACTTGGTTTGGCAGAATGTGTCGTTTTATTAATTCGAAAGGGGAAATCATACGAAAAAGACAGCCGACATGTGTTTCGCCCAGTGGCCAATGGCCATGGGCTTTCTCAAGGCAGGGATTTCAGTTTGTGGTCCTATAGTCGAAAAAATTGAATGAAGCGACGTGGTCTCTGCGGTCCCGGGAAAGGAATCAATTAAGAGAAAAATTGTCTGTTTGTTCCATTTTAATTTTGCTTCTCGAAGCTGATCAATCTGGATAGACAAGGATGAACAATGTCACACGGATCCGAAGAGACTTTTCTAGTGACTCTTGCCAGTTCATCTTTTTTTCTTCCTTCAATCCTTTTTATAATAGCAGCACTTGTAATTTGACATTTCACATTTTGGCATTTATGTGGCTTTTTATTCTGCTATTACTCTGTTTTAATTTTGGGGTGACGATCTTATTGCATGGGCTACTGTGAGGGCTGATCTTCTGCATGTGCGCTGGCAGTTTAGTCATTTGTTTTATTAACTTTTACTCTGGCTCAGGGAGGTGTATTTTTTCTCTCCTCCTTTGTCCTTGTGGGGCTTGCAAATCGATAGCACCAAAACTATCAACAACATTCATAAATATTAGGAGCTGTTTAACACAACCCTTCTCTAAAAATTGTTCATCGAGTAGTATTTTACTGCAGGAGCTTTCGGATCCACTGGCTTTGTTTGCTAAGAGAGACCGGCAAGTGTGGGCATTTTAACTCCTAGTGGACAACTGAGGCCCCAATTTAAGTTGCTTGCGCTCTAGTCACCGGGGAGGTAAGTGAATACTCCCTACATAAGGAGTGCTGTGGTCAAGAAACGCTCAGTGGGCGCTCTGCTGACATGCTTAAGGTGGGCCTAAGGCAAGCCCTTCTGTGTCCATCCTGTAGTCAGTGCATGCCATGCTGCTTATGGCGACCTAGCCCAAGGTGTTCACTTTTATTATTTGCTGCAGGGACTGCAGGGCCTAAGGCACAGTGAGAACTGTCGGGATAAGCTGAATGTGGATGAGTATTCTGGGGGTTTGTCATGCAGATTTTGACTGACTGTTTGCAGGTTTCTTCCCCAGCCACAGGATAAACCCAATCACATGAAGGAGTAGGGTGGGAGAGTGGACTTTACAAAGAACAAGGAAGCAATCCATCCAATTTCAGCATTCCTAAACAACGTTCACTCCTTACATAGACAAGCATTGCACATTGTTGATCTTTTATTTGATGCAGGTCCTGGTGTTCTGTTTATGACAGAAAACTGGTTGATTGATTTCTCCTCCTCTGACATTGAGGCAGTAATTCCATCTGGTTATTCTGTTTTACATCCAGATAGAAATAAGAGGATAGGGGGCGGGTGTGCTATCACTTTAAAACAAACCTTTCAATGCTCTATGTTCCAATTGAAAGAACTTTTGGGGGCAGAAAGTCTGGGCATTTGCCCATGAACGCTTTGATTGACTGGCCGCAAGAGAAACATTTCTCTTGTTGCCACCAATACAGTACACAGGGCCTACCCACAGTGTTGCAATAAGTAGGAGAACTGAAGAGAAGTTGCTATGTCTGACTGCTCCACTGTCCAAAGCGATGGCAAAGACAGCCCAAGACCACATTTTTGGTTCATCCTCTAGCTTCACAAGATGAACAAGCGGTTGGAAAGGAACCGAAGTCTCTGATGTCTGTGATTTTTCTATCCAGAGGGATAGAAAAAACTTACTAAAGGGTGTGGCAGGCCTTACTCTTGTGGTACATTGCCAATTAGGAGGACACCTCAAAATCAAACTTGAGAGGAAGTCCTCTGGATGGCAGAAGGAGGGATAATGCATGGAAGCATAAGAAGAGGAAATTATAGTGAGCGTTTCAGCAAAGGCAGTGAATTAAGAACAGAAGGAATGAAATTTTCAGTTCAAAATATTTGCACTGTATTGTATGGAATACAACGTCTATGTATGGTGTGGCTAACAGAATAAAGGGAATGGGTAATAGAAGATGAAAGAACATTTTCATCATAAACAAAAATGGCTGCATGCCACATCATTCACCAAAAGACACACAGAAAGGGTTCTTTTGAGAACCACCACCAACATGTAATCAAATAGTGTCACTATTAACTCTCAACCCACTGCAGGTTGGCTGCAGTGCTTGGCTGCAGACCAGGTCCTGTGGCCCGCTGCTGCTGTGCATAGTCAGAGGCCATGTGCAGAGGGAGTTGACCACATGCTGCAAGTTGGATGCAGGATGTAGCTACAATGAATTAATTAAAAGCAAAATCTATTGAAATTAGCAGGTTATGGTTAGCTCTGCAACCAATATTTCACACATCAGACATGCAAATCATAGCTAGCGTATCAAATAAAATGCTTATGCCCTCACCCTTCATGTGACAGATTCAATTAAAAATGTTCTAAATAAGATCACAGATTAGATTGCATATCACATTACCCATAATACTATGAGAGAGTCAACTATGAAGGAAGAAATATCTAGCAGTTTGAGTATGCATTGTTATTTTATTATGTTTTGCTGTAGATGTTACCTAGTTGTATATTTATTGTGAGATTATAAGTGTTGCATTTAGTGTGTCACTACCTCAGGGGTGAACTGAGGAGGATCTTTGTTTTCAGAAGTTACAGTTTGTGGTGGTGGAAATACTTCCATGATTTTAAAATGTATGGGTATATCTTTTTTTAGTGATGCTACATTTTCTGCTACTGTGTTCATGTTTGAGTTGTAGAGGGTTATCATTTTGGTTGGATCAGATTTAGATTAGACCTGCAATCATTTTTAGCAATTTTGTTTTTAGTCAATTGAACCTTGACATGAGTTTTGGTACAGAGAATGATATGAGGATATGAGGAAGTGAACAGACCAGACCAACAGAACTTGCTTTGTGCTTGTTATGCAGCTACTTTTGGTGAGTAGCTGATCCAGAATAGATTGTTTGTTATGAGAAAAGAATTCAAACGTACAAGTACTGAGGTGTATTGGCACTGCTCAAGACAACATGAATCTACAGACAAACATGCTATGTTATGTAATGTAAATTTGTAGAGTGATGCTAATCACCTATGAGGGTATCCAGGCGCTGATTATAGCAGGCCTTAGGGGGGAGGAGGAAATCACGCTGGTTTTATTTGGAAGAGCTGGAACACGAATGATAATACAACTTAGATTAGGCTAAATGAAGTGCCATGCCTTTAGCAGCTTTATAAATGTATGATAAAGAATTTCAAATGCAAACCTTGCTGAAAGGAGTTCCACAACTTGTTGTATGACAACAAGTTGTCATATTGTCTGTATGAAATTTATTTAGTGTTAGCAACATACCTGATTCATTTTTGCTTGACAAAACCACTAGTTGCTTGCACCCTAATGGTGGGCTCTACATTTCATATCTCCTGAACCCTATTGGATAAAAAAACATCTTCACAGGCTACAGGACCTTGGCGTTCATTGGGACCTTCCCCTACTTCCTGGCCACATCTCCCTGTCAAGAGCAACCAAGGCACTTGATGAGGGTCCCCCCAGCCACAGTGCAGCCTTTCCTGGCATGGGGTGGAGGACAAAAGGGATCTGGTTCAGTGTTTTGTTTTTACCCTTTAGAGATAGGAGTAGGCTGGCCTTGGGTGGGGTTTCTGTAAAGTTGCAGAATGGCTTGGGGGAAGCAATGGGCTGCAATGCTAGTACACAGTGAATCACAGGAATCTGAGATACTGTGATAACTTTTGAAGGAAAGTGCCTCTCTGAAACAAGAACAGGGTCATGTAAATCATGAATGAGAAAGTGTGGGAAGTTTAGTTTAATTTACTTAGGGATAGTTACTAATTATAGCTGAGTTAAGCTTTTTTTAAAAACCTATGTAAAGATACTTTCAATGAGGAAGTTGTATAAAAAAAGAAAAGAAGACTTTGCAAATATTTGCTAGATTTCTCCTCTGATTGAAACTGTGTGACTTTGGGAAATGTTTCAGCTTTATCCTCAATCTCTGGAGCTTGGCAGCTGGAACAAGGGATGGATAGCTTCCTGCTGTCGCAAAAGGACAAAAGGGTCCAGATCCTGTCCAGTGCAGCTTGTTTGCCCATTTGGATCATTGATAACCAGATATTTCATTATTAAGCGCTTTTGAAACCTCTCTCTATCTGGTGAGTGGAGGAGCCTGGCGGACCAATGGAGTTAGAGCTGCTGTTAAGGTAACCTAGTAACTGGTTGCAACTACACATGATTCTATAGACATTGAAGGGAGATATAAATAACCTTCTCACATCAACCCATGGCCTCATAACTAAGAAGATTTCCCAGAATGTTTGGAGACTTTTGGAACACCAAGAAATTAGTAGTAGAAAGTTTTATCTTCAAAAACAAGGGCAAGCTGTGAAGGCAGTACACAAAAGATGCACACACCCATGTTATTTTTAGAATGCTTGCCTCACATAGAGCTTTTGACAGTATCTGGTCAAGATTAGTGATGTGATGCAAATATTTAGTATCCAGCCTTATGGAGACCTATTAGGCTGCAGCTTCCAGGCATGGCCTATTGGAGATTTTTAAACCTCCAGAAAAAATCTAAGCCTGAAGGTAAATGTTTGGAAGGGATGCACTACCATCATTTCCCCACTCTTGTTCCATTGCTGATTGGCTGTGAAGGGTGTCTATGCAAATACTACCTTTCGGTGCAGTAATAAAGAAAGAAGGAATTTTGCTCGAAGTCTGACTGGGATTGGTATGATTTACAAATTGGGAGTGGGCATGTGGAATGCAAGAGATTAATGAGGACAATGGTTGCACAACGGTTGCACTTACATGAAGATATCTTTTCATGCGGGCCAGCGTTTGAAATGTTTAGGAAGGTGGGTGCCACACTGCAACCTAATCCATTATCTGCCGCGTAATTTGTAGTTTTGGAGACAAGTATTTTTAGCTCAAACAATCAAAAGTTACTAAAAAAGATATGAACAGAGGGCAAAGTGTGCAGAGCAGTATTTTTCTACAAAAGTTACCTGCTTAGCTTTCCTCTTGTGATTGATGTATTCAGAGAAAAAACAGAATAAAGAGAGTCCCAATAGAGTTAATATATATACAGTTGATGAACTGGGGACGGGCATTTGTCTGCAATGGGAAATAAAAATCTTATAAATCTATAAAGTCTGTAAATCGAATTCGACCAGGGTGGGCAGGACGATTCATATTTTTCATAAAAACAGTTTGGTTCACTTTCCATGCAACTTCTTGTTTACACAGACTCTGTTCTCAAATCAGCAATGATTTCCACACTGTACGTATTACATGAATAATATACAATAATGTTCTGCAAGGCTGTTACTTAGTAGAAAAACATTTCTAGAAGAGGTCATACAATATGATCCTAATGTAATCCAAAAAATCAAGACAAATGTAACTAGAATATAGAAAATAAAAGAGGAGAGTCTTTTAGTAAAAGACGTGCAGACATGTAGGCTTATTTTCTACATAAAGCAACACTGTATATGTCTTACAGAAACTAATTTACTCACAGGTAGAAATGATCGTGCAAATAATGTGAGATTCCTGTGTTTCCATGCAAGTGAAAAATATCAATTGAATATCATCGTAAAAGGAGTGCTTAAGTGTAAATATTATTCTTTCTTCAAGAAATATTTGTAATTTCTATAGCGTTAGGAGCCACTTTATATGAACTAAAAGAAAAAATAACTAGATAATAATGCTTCAAAATGAACAACATAATTTTCCTTCTGTCACATAATTGTCATATAATTTGCTTTCCCTTTTATAATTGACTCAACCCAGCCACATAATATGGTCGTTCTTTTTTACATAATTCCTGCATCATTGTACATATTAAAGTACTATAATGCACGTTAGGAAATGTAATTAGCTAACTCTGAAGAGCACTGAAAATACATGAGTGACAATGTATAGCAGTGAAATTTAGGCTTGCAAAGGTATCGATTAAAATGTTAAACTCTCTCATTACGAGTTGTGTTACATCAGCTGGAGTGGTAACTCTGGGTGAAATAATGCAATTCCTAATTACGGGGTCCAGAATTATCGGGTCCAAAGTCTCCAGACCAATAATTTTGTGACATTTCACTGACTGGCAATGTTCAATATTATATCATGTTCATGACAGGATTAGTGAGTATGTGCATATATGAACAATCGGCGAATATGTTTACAAAATATTCATTTGTAACTATTTACGAGTAGCATTTTTAGATTATATGTATATATATATATATATATATATATATATATATATATATATATATATATATATAAATGCTCCAAGGTTGCCCAACAGGGTGGGGAGCACTCCAGGGCCAGCGATACCTCATGGACCATGCAGCTCTTCTGGTGCGGCCTGACGCGTTTCACTTGTATAGCTTTCTCAAAGGCTGATCTCTTCAGTTCTCCAACGGTATGCGCAGACATTTAAATCACTTCTGCCGCCTAATGATAGGACAGTTATCTCCCACTGCATTGTGGGGCATGTAGTGTTCATGCTGCGCTCATCAAACCATGTATAGGTGCCAGGAGACTAATGATCTCTGATGCATACCCTATATGGGCCACAGGGGCTGGAAAGTCATTATTTCTGGTGCCAATCCTTCCGCAGTGAACCGGGCAGATTCCCGACTCGACGGCCTGCTTTAGTTGATGCGGTGGTGCTACCCCCGCGGCAGGGCTGCCGCATACAAATGAATGCTCCAAGGTTGCCCAACAGGGTGGGGAGCACTCCAGGGCCAGCGATACCTCATGGACCATGCAGCTCTTGTGGTGCGGCCTGACGCGTTTTGCTTGTATAGCTTTCTCAAAGGCCGATCTCTTCAGTTCTCCAACTGTGGAAGGACTGGCACCAGAAATAATGACTTTCCAGCCCCTGTGGCCCATATAGGGTGTGCATCAGAGATCATTAGTCTCCTGGCACCTATACATGGTTTGATGAGCGCAGCATGAACACTACATGCCCCACAATGCAGTGGGAGATAACTGTCCTGGAGTTGTACGAGTGAAATGTCCAACTAACTATAACGTCCCTGAACCCTGTGGTTTTTTCAGTGAATTTCTGAGGTTTTTTAAATGCTAATTTCTAACTATAACGTCCCTGAAACCTGTGATTTTTTCAGTGAATTTCAAAGGTTTTTAAAATGCTAATTACTAACTATAACGTCCCTCAAACCTATGGTTTTTTCAGTGAATTGCCAAGGTTTTTTAAATGCTAATTCCTAACTATAACGTCCCTGAAACCTATGGTTTTTTCAGTGAATTTCAAAGGTTTTTTAAATGCTAATTTCTAACTATGCCTACAGAGGGAGGACATGTGCAGAAAGAGGAAGAAAAGCGCAGAAAGAAGCAAGAGAAATACAGAAAGAGGCAACAGAAGTCCAGAAAGATGAAGAAAGGTACAGAAAAAAGCAAGAGATATGCTGAAAGAACCAACAGAGGTGCAGAAAGAGGCCTTGTTGCAAAGTCATACTGTGCCCCCAACTTTTTGCTGACTGGTTCTGGTGGTAACTGACTCTGACTAACCAGGCCTGGAGCCTGTGCTATGCTGAAAGACACTTAGAATACAGTGTAAACACCTACATACACTAGGGTACAGTATGGGTTGGGGTACCCCTGTGATGGGCATGACCTCCCCTAAAAGGCCATGGTACATAATAGGGTATGGGGATTAAAACTACCTCTAAGTCAGAGGTGCAGAAAGAGGCAAGAGAAGTGCAGAAAGAAGCAACAGAGTTGCCAAAACAGGAAAGAGAGGTGCAGAAAGAAGCAAGTGAAGTACAGAAAGAGGCAAGAGAGGTGCACAAAGAGGCAACAGAGGTGCAGAAAGAGGCAAGAGAATTGCTGAAAAAAGCAACAGAGGTGTGGAAAGAAGCAAGAGAAGTGCTGAAAGAGGCGTGAAGGGTGCAGAAAGAGCAAGAGAAGTGCAGAAAGAACCAACAGAGGTTCAGAAAGAGGGAAGAGAGGTGCAGAAACAGGCAGGAAAGGTGCAGAAAGAGGGAACAAGTGTGCAGAAAGAGGCAAGAGAGGTGCAGAAAGAGAAAAGAGGGGTGCAGAAAGAGGCAAGAGGGGTGCAGAAAGAAGCAAGAGCAGTGCAGAATGAACCAATAGAGGTGCAAAAAGAGGCAAGAGGAGTGCAGAAAGAGGTAGGAGAGGTGCACAAAGAGGCAAGAGAGGTACAGAAAGAGGGAGGAGGGTTTCAGAAAGAAGTGCAGAAAGAGGCAAGAGAATTGCTGAAAGAGGAAACAGAGGTGTAGAAAGAAGAAAGAGAAGTGCAGAAAGAGGCAAGTGAGGTGCAGAAAGAAGCAAGAGCAGTGCAGAAAGAACTAACAGAGGTGCAAAAAGAGGCAAGAGGGGTGCAGAAAAAGGTAGGAGAGGTGCAGAAAGAAGCAAGAGAGGTACAGAAAGAGGCAAGAGAGGTGCAGAAAGAGGCAACAAAGGTGCAGAAAGAGGCAGGAGGGGTGCAGAAAGAATGAAGAGAAGTGCAGAAAGAGGCAAGAGAATTGCTGAAAAGAGCAACAGAGGTGTGGAAAGAAGCAAGAGAGGTGCTGAAAGAGGCGCGAAGGGTGCAGAAAGAGCAAGAGAAGTGCAGAAAGAACCAACAGAGGTACAGAAAGAGGGAAGAGAGGTGCAGAAACAGGCAGGAAAGGTGCAGAAAGAGGGAACAGGGGTGCAGAAAGAGGCAAGAGAGGTGTAGAAAGAGAAAAGAGGGGTGCAGAAAGAGGCAAGAGGGGTGCAGAAAGAAGCAAGAGCAGTGCAGAATGAACCAATAGAGGTGCAAAAAGAGGCAAGAGGAGTGTAGAAAGAGGTAGGAGAGGTACACAAAGAGGCAAGAGAGGTACAGAAAGAGGCAGGAGGGGTGCAGAAAGAAGGAAGAGAAGTGCAGAAAGAGGCAGGAGAATTGCTGAAAGAGGCAACAGAGGTGTAGAAAGAAGAAAACGAAGTACAGAAAGAGGGAAGTGAGGAGCAGAAAGAAGCAAGAGCAGTGCAGAAAAAGGTAGGATAGGTGCACAAAGAGGCAAGAGAGGTACAGAACAAGGCAGGAGGGGTGCAGAAAGATGGAACAGAAGTGCAGAAAGAAGCAACAGAGGTGCTGAAAGAGGCAAGAGGAGTGCAGAAAGAGGTAGGAGAGGTGCACAAAGAGGCAAGAGAGGTACAGAAAGAGGCAGGAGGGGTGCAGAGAGAAGGTAGAGAAGTACAGAAAGAGGCAAACTAATTGCTGAAAGAAGCAACAGAGGTGTAGAAAGAAGCAAGAGAAGTGCAGAAAGAGGCAAGTGAGGTGCAGAAAGAAGCAAGAGCAGTGCAGAAAGAACCAACAGAGGTGCAAAAAGAGGCAAGAGGGGTGCAGAAAAAGGTAGGAGTGGTGCACAAAGAGGCAAGAGAGGTACAGAAAGAGGCAGGAGGGGGTGCAGAGAGAAGGAACAGAAGTGCAGAATGAACCAATAGAGGTGCAAAAAGAGGCAAGAGGAGTGCAGAAAGAGGTAGGAGAGGTGCACAAAGAGGCAAGAGAGGTACAGAAAGAGGCAGGAGGGATGCAGAAAGAAGGAACAGAAGTGCAGAAAGAAGCAACAGAGGTGCAGAAAGAGGCAAGAGGAGTGCAGAAAGAGGTAGGAGAGGTGCACAAAGAGGCAAGAGAGGTACAGAAAGAGGCAGGAGGGGTGCAGAAAGAAGGTAGAGAAGTGCAGAAAGATGCAACAAAGGTGCTGAAAGAGGCAAGAGGAGTGCAGAAAGAGGTAGGAGAGGTGCACAAAGAGGCATGAGAGATACAGAAAGAGGCAGGAGGATGAAGAAAAAAGGAAGAGAAGTGCAGAAAGTAGCAACAGAATTGCTGAAAGAGGCACGAAGGGTGCAGAAAGAGCAAGAGAAGTACAGAAAGAACCAACAGAGGTACAGAAAGAGGCAAGAGGAGCAGAAACAGACAGGAAAGGTACAGAAAGAGGGAACAGGGGTGCAGAAACAGGCAAGAGAGGTGCACACAGAGGCAAGAGAGGTACAGAAAGAGACAGGAGGGGTGCAGAAAGAAGGAACAGAAGTGCAGAAAGAAGCTACAGAGGTGCTGAAAGAGGCAAGAGGAGGGCAGAAAGAGGTAGGAGAGGTGCACAAAGAGGCAAGACAGGTACAGAAAGAGGCAGGAGGGGTGCAGAGAGAAGGAAGAGAAGTGCAGAAAGAGGCAAAAGAATTGCTGAAAAAAGCAACAGAGGTGTAGAAAGAAGCAAGAGAAGTGCAGAAAGAGGTAAGTGAGGTGCAGAAAGAAGCAACAGCTGTACAGAAAAAGGTAGAAGAGTTGCACAAAGAGGCAAGAGAGGTACAGAAAGAGGCAGGAGGGGTGCAGAAAGAAGGAAGAGAAGTGCAGAAAAAAGCAACAGAGGTGCTGAAAGAGGCGCGGAGGGTGCAGAAAGAGCAAGAGAAGTGCAGGAAGAACCAACAGAGGTACAAAAAGAGGCAAGAGAGGTGCAGAAACAGGCAGTAAAGGTGCAGAAGGAGGGAAGAGGGGTGCAGAAAGAGGCAAGAGAGGTGCAGAAAGAGAAAAGAGGGGTACAGAAAGAGGCAAGAGGGGTGCAGAAAGAAGCAAGTGAGGTGTAGAAAGAGGCAACAGCGGTGCATAAAGACGCAAGAGAGGTGTGGAAAGAAGCAAGAGAAGTGCAGAAAGAGGCAAGTGAGGTGCAGAAAGAAGCAACAGCTGTACAGAAAAAGGTAGAAGAGTTGCACAAAGAGGCAAGAGAGGTACAGAAAGAGGCAGGAGGGGTGCAGAAAGAAGGAAGAGAAGTGCAGAAAAAAGCAACAGAGGTGCTGAAAGAGGCGCGAAGGGTGCAGAAAGAGCAAGAGAAGTGCAGGAAGAACCAACAGAGGTACAAAAAGAGGCAAGAGAGGTGCAGAAACAGGCAGTAAAGGTGCAGAAGGAGGGAAGAGGGGTGCAGAAAGAGGCAAGAGAGGTGCAGAAAGAGAAAAGAGGGGTACAGAAAGAGGCAAGAGGGGTGCAGAAAGAAGCAAGTGAGGTGTAGAAAGAGGCAACTGCGGTGCATAAAGACGCAAGAGAGGTGTGGAAAGAAGCAAGAGAAGTGCAGAAAGAGGCAAGTGAGGTGCAGAAAGAGGCAAGAGAGGTGCAGAAAATGGCAAGAGAACAGCAGAAAGAGCTAAGAGGATGCAAAAAAGGGAAGAAGGGTGCAGAAAGAAGCCTGAGAAATGCAGAAAGAGGCAAGAGAGGTGGAGAAAGAGGCAAGAGAGGAGCTGAAAGAAGCAAGAGCAGTGCATAAAGAACCAACAGAGGAGCAAAAAGAAGCAAGAGTGGTACAGAAAAAGGTAGAAGACGTGCACACAGAGGCAAGAGAGGTTCAGAAAGAGGCAGGAGGGGTGCAGAAAGAAGGAAGAGAAGTGCAGAAAGAGGCAAGATAATTGCTGAAAGAAGCAACAGAGGTTTACTAAGAAGCAATAGAAGTAAAGAAAGAGGCAAGTGAGGTGCAGAAAAAAGCAAGAGCAGTGCAGAAAGAACCAACAGATGTGCAAAAAGGGGCAAGAGGGGTGCAGAAAAAGGTAGGAGAGGTGCACAAAGAGGTAAGAGAGGTACAGAAAGAGGATGGAGGGGTGCAGAAAGAAGGAAGACAAGTGCAGAAAGAAGCAACAGAGGTGCTGAAAGAGGTGCAAAGGGTGCAGAGAGAGCAAGAGAAGTACAGAAAAAAGCAACAGAGGTATAGAGAGAGGCAAGAGAGGTGCAGAAACAGGCAGGAAATGTGCAGAAAGAGGGAACAGTGGTGCAGAAACAGGCAAGAGAGGTGCACAAAGAGGCAAGAGAGGTACAGAAAGAGGCAGGAGGGGTGCAGAAAGAAGGAACAGAAGTGCAGAAAGAAGCAACAGAGGTGCTGAAAGAGGCAAGAGGAGTGCAGAAAGAGGTAGGAGAGGTGCACAAAGAGGCAAGAGAGGTACAGAAAGAGGCAGGATGGGTGCAGAGAGAAGGAAGAGAAGTGCAGAAAGAGGCAAAAGAATTGCTGAAAGAAGCAACAGAGGTGTAGAAAGAAGCAAGAGATGTGCAGAATGAACCAATAGAGGTGCAAAAAGAGGCAAGAGGAGTGTAGAAAGAGGTAGGAGAGGTGCACAAAGAGGCAAGAGAGGTACAGAAAGAGGCAAGAGGGGTGCAGAAAGAAGGAAGAGAAGTGCAGAAAGAGGCAGGAGAATTGCTGAAAGAGGCAACAGAGGTGTAGAAAGAAGAAAGCGAAGTACAGAAAGAGGCAAGTGAGGAGCAGAAAGAAGCAAGAGCAGTGCAGAAAAAGGTAGGATAGGTGCACAAAGAGGCAAGAGAGGTACAGAACAAGGCAGGAGGGGTGCAGAAAGATGGAACAGAAGTGCAGAAAGAAGCAACAGAGGTGCTGAAAGAGGCAAGAGGAGTGCAGAAAGAGGTAGGAGAGGTGCACAAAGAGGCAAGAGAGGTACAGAAAGAGGCAGGAGGGGTGCAGAGAGAAGGTAGAGAAGTACAGAAAGAGGCAAAATAATTGCTGAAAGAAGCAACAGAGGTGTAGAAAGAAGCAAGAGAAGTGCAGAAAGAGGCAAGTGAGGTGCCGAAAGAAGCAAGAGCAGTGCAGAAAGAACCAACAGAGTTGCAAAAAGAGGCAAGAGGGGTGCAGAAAAAGGTAGGAGTGGTGCACAAAGAGGCAAGAGAGGTACAGAAAGAGGCAGGAGGGGTGCAGAAAGAAGGAACAGAAGTGCAGAATGAACCAATAGAGGTGCAAAAAGAGGCAAGAGGAGTGCAGAAAGAGGTAGGAGAGGTGCACAAAGAGGCAAGAGAGGTACAGAAAGAGGCAGGAGGGATGCAGAAAGAAGGAACAGAAGTGCAGAAAGAAGCAACAGAGGTGCTGAAAGAGGCAAGAGGAGTGCAGAAAGAGGTAGGAGAGGTGCACAAAGAGGCAAGAGAGGTACAGAAAGAGGCAGGAGGGGTGCAGAAAGAAGGTAGAGAAGTGCAGAAAGATGCAACAAAGGTGCTGAAAGAGGCAAGAGGAGTTCAGAAAGAGGTAGGAGAGGTGCACAAAGAGGCATGAGAGGTACAGAAAGAGGCAGGAGGATGCAGAAAGAAGGAAGAGAAGTGCAGAAAGTAGCAACAGAATTGCTGAAAGAGGCGCGAAGGGTGCAGAAAGAGCAAGAGAAGTACAGAAAGAACAAACAGAGGTACAGAAAGAGGCAAGAGAGGAGCATAAACAGACAGGAAAGGTACAGAAAGAGGGAACAGGGGTGCAGAAACAGGCAAGAGAGGTGCACAAAGAGGCAAGAGAGGTACAGAAAGAGGCAGGAGGGGTGCAGAAAGAAGGAACAGAAATGCAAAAAGAAGCAACAGAGGTGCTGAAAGAGGCAAGAGAAGGGCAGAAAGAGTTAGGAGAGGTGCACAAAGAGGCAAGAGAGGTACAGAAAGAGGCAGGAGGGGTGCAGAGAGAAGGAAGAGAAGTGCAGAAAGAGGCACAAGAATTGCTGAAAGAAGCAACAGGGGTGTAGAAAGAAGCAAGAGAAGTGCAGAAAGAGGCAAGTGAGGTGCAGAAAGAAGCAACAGCTGTACAGAAAAAGGTAGAAGAGTTGCACAAAGAGGCAAGAGAGTTACAGAAAGAGGCAGGAGGGGTGCAGAAAGAAGGAAGAGAAGTGCAGAAAAAAGCAACAGAGTTGCTGAAAGAGGCACGAAGGGTGCAGAAAGAGCAAGAGAAGTGCAGAAAGAACCAACAGAGGTACAGAAAGAGGCAAGAGAGGTGCAGAAATAGGCAGTAAAGGTGCAGAAGGAGGGAAGAGGGGTGCAGAAAGAGGCAAGAGAGGTGCAGAAAGAGAAAAGAGGGGTACAGAAAGAGGCAACAGGGGTGCAGAAAGAAGCAAGTGAGGTGTAGAAAGAGGCTATAGCGGTGCATAAAGACGCAAGAGAGGTGTGGAAAGAAGCAAGAGAAGTGCAGAAAGAGGCAAGTGAGTTGCAGAAAGAGGCAAGAGAGGTGCAGAAAATGGCAAGAGAACAGCAGAAAGAGCTAAGAGGATGCAAAAAAGGGAAGAAGGGTGCAGAAAGAAGCAAGAGAGGTGCAGAAAGAAGCCTGAGAAATGCAGAAAGAGGCAAGAGAGGTGGAGAAAGAGGCAAGAGAGGAGCAAAAAGAAGCAAGAGCAGTGCATAAAGAACCAACAGTGGTGCAAAAAGAAGCAAGAGCGGTACAGAAAAAGGTAGAAGACGTGCACAAAGAGGCAAGAGAGGTTCAGAAAGAGGCAGGAGGGATGCAGAAAGAAGGAAGAGAAGTGCAGAAAAAAGCAACAGAGGTGCTGAAAGAGGCGCGAAGGGTGCAGAAAGAGCAAGAGAAGTGCAGAAAGAACCAACAGAGGTACAGAAAGAGGCAAGAGAGGCGCAGAAAGAGAAAAGAAGGGTACAGAAAGAGGTAGGAGAGGTGCACAAAGAGGCAAGCGAGGTGCAGAAAGAGGCAGGAGGGGTGCAGAAAGAAGGAAGAGAAGTGGAGAAAGAAGCAACAGAGGTGCTGAAAGAGGCAAGAGGAGTGCAGAAAGAGGTAGGAGAGGTGCACAAAGAGGCAAGAGAGGTACAGAAAGAGGCAGGAGGGGTGCAGAAAGAAGGAAGAGAAGTGAAGAAATATGCAATAAAGGTGCTGAAAGAGGCAAGAGGAGTGCAGAAAGAGGTAGGAGAGGTGCACAAAGAGGCATGAGAGATACAGAAAGAGGAAGGAGGATGCAGAAAAAAGGATGAGAAGTGCAGAAAGTAGCAACAGAATTGCTGAAAGAGGCACGAAGGGTGCAGAAAGAGCAAGAGAAGTACAGAAAGAACCAACAGAGGTACAGAAAGAGGCAAGAGGAGCAGAAACAGGCAGGAAAGGTACGGAAAGAGGGAACAGGGGTGCAGAAACAGGCAAGAGAGGTGCACACAGAGGCAAGAGAGGTACAGAAAGAGGCAGGAGGGGTGCAGATAGAAGGAACAGAAGTGCAGAAAGAAGCTACAGAGTTGCTGCAAGAGGAGGGCAGAAAGAGGTAGGAGAGGTGCACAAAGAGGCAAGAGAGGTACAGAAAGAGGCAGGAGGGGTGCAGAGAGAAGGAAGAGAAGTGCAGAAAGAGGCAAAAGAATTGCTGAAAAAAGCAACAGAGGTGTAGAAAGAAGCAAGAGAAGTGCAGAAAGAGGCAAGTGAGGTGCAGAAAGAAGCAACAGCTGTACAGAAAAAGGTAGAAGAGTTGCACAAAGAGGCAAGAGAGGTACAGAAAGAGGCAGGAGGGGTGCAGAAAGAAGGAAGAGAAGTGCAGAAAAAAGCAACAGAGGTGCTGAAAGAGGCGCGAAGGGTGCAGAAAGAGCAAGAGAAGTGCAGGAAGAACCAACAGAGGTACAGAAAGAGGCAAGAGAGGTGCAGAAACAGGCAGTAAAGGTGCAGAAGGAGGGAAGAGGGGTGCAGAAAGAGGCAAGAGAGGTGCAGAAAGAGAAAAGAGGGGTACAGAAAGAGGCAAGAGGGGTGCAGAAAGAAGCAAGTGAGGTGTCGAAAGAGGCAACAGCGGTGCATAAAGACGCAAGAGAGGTGTGGAAAGAAGCAGGAGAAGTGCAGAAAGAGGCAAGTGAGGTGCAGAAAGAGGCAGGAGGGGTGCAGATAGAAGGAACAGAAGTGCAGAAAGAAGCTACAGAGGTGCTGCAAGAGGAGGGCAGAAAGAGGTAGGAGAGGTGCACAAAGAGGCAAGAGAGGTACAGAAAGAGGCAGGAGGGGTGCAGAGAGAAGGAAGAGAAGTGCAGAAAGAGGCAAAAGAATTGCTGAAAAAAGCAACAGAGGTGTAGAAAGAAGCAAGAGAAGTGCAGAAAGAGGCAAGTGAGGTGCAGAAAGAAGCAACAGCTGTACAGAAAAATTAGAAGAGTTGCACAAAGAGGCAAGAGAGGTACAGAAAGAGGCAGGAGGGGTGCAGAAAGAAGGAAGAAAAGTGCAGAAAAAAGCAACAGAGGTGCTGAAAGAGGCGCGAAGGGTGCAGAAAGAGCAAGAGAAGTGCAGGAAGAACCAACAGAGGTACAGAAAGAGGCAAGAGAGGTGCAGAAACAGGCAGTAAAGGTGCAGAAGGAGGGAAGAGGGGTGCAGAAAGAGGCAAGAGAGGTGCAGAAAGAGAAAAGAGGGGTACAGAAAGAGGCAAGAGGGGTGCAGAAAGAAGCAAGTGAGGTGTCGAAAGAGGCAACAGCAGTGCATAAAGACGCAAGAGAGGTGTGGAAAGAAGCAGGAGAAGTGCAGAAAGAGGCAAGTGAGGTGCAGAAAGAGGCAAGAGAGGTGCAGAAAATGGCAAGAGAACAGCAGAAAAGGCTAAGAGGATGCAAAAAAGGGAAGAAGGGTGCAGAAAGAAGCAAGAGAGGTGCAGAAAGAAGCCTGAGAAATGCAGACAGAGGCAAGAGAGGTGGAGAAAGAGGCAAGAGAGGAGCTGAAAGAAGCAAGAGCAGTGCATAAAAACCAACAGAGGTGCAAAAAGAAGCAAGAGCGGTACAGAAAAAGGTAGAAGACGTGCACACAGAGGCAAGAGAGGTTCAGAAAGAGGCAGGAGGGGTACAGAAAGAAGGAAGAGAAGTGCAGAAAGAGGCAAGATAATTGCTGAAAGAAGCAACAGAGGATTACTAAGAAGCAATAGAAGTAAAGAAAGAGGCAAGTGAGGTGCAGAAAAAAGCAAGAGCAGTGCAGAAAGAACCAACAGATGTGCAAAAAGGGGCAAGAGGTGTGCAGAAAAAGGTAGGAGAGGTGCACAAAGAGGCAAGAGAGGTACAGAAAGAGGCAGGAAGGGTGCAGAAAGAAGGAAGACAAGTGCAGAAAGAAGCAACAGAGGTGCTGAAAGAGGTGCAAAGGGTGCAGAAAGAGCAAGAGAAGTACAGAAAAAAGCAACAGAGGTATAGAGAGAGGCAAGAGAGGTGCAGAGACAGGCAGGAAATGTGCAGAAAGAAGGAACAGTGGTGCAGAAACAGGCAAGAGAGGTGCACAAAGAGGCAAGAGAGGTACAGAAAGAGGCAGGAGGAGTGCAGAAAGAAGGAACAGAAGTGCAGAAAGAAGCAACAGAGGTGCTGAAAGAGGCAAGAGGAGTGCAGAAAGAGGTAGGAGAGGTGCACAAAGAGGCAAGAGAGGTACAGAAAGAGGGAGGAGGGGTGCAGAAAGAAGGAAGAGAAGTGCAGAAAGATGCAACAAAGGTGCTGAAAGAGGCAAGAGGAGTGCAGAAAGAGGTAGGAGAGGTGCACAAAGAGGCATGAGAGGTACAGAAAGAGGCAGGAGGATGCAGAAAGAAGGAAGAGAAGTGCAGAAAGTAGCAACAGAATTGCTGAAAGAGGCGCGAAGGGTGCAGAAAGAGCAAGAGAAGTACAGGAAGAGGCAGGAGGGGTGCAGAGAGAAGGAAGAGAAGTGCAGAAAGAGGCAAAAGAATTGCTGAAAGAAGCAACAGAGGTGTAGAAAGAAGCAAGAGAAGTGCAGAATGAACCAATAGAGGTGCAAAAAGAGGCAAGAGGAGTGTAGAAAGAGGTAGGAGAGGCGCACAAAGAGGCAAGAGAGGTACCGAAAGAGGCAGGAGGGGTGCAGAAAGAATTAAGAGAAGTGCAGAAAGAGGCAGGAGAATTGCTGAAAGAGGCAACAGAGGTGTAGAAAGAAGAAAGCGAAGTGCAGAAAGAGGCAAGTGAGGAGCAGAAAGAAGCAAGAGCAGTGCAGAAAAAGGTAGGATAGGTGCACAAAGAGGCAAGAGAGGTACAGAACAAGGCAGGAGGGGTGCCGAAAGATGGAACAGAAGTGCAGAAAGAAGGAACAGAGGTGCTGAAAGACACAAGAGGAGTGCAGAAAGAGGTAGGAGAGGTGCACAAAGAGGCAAGAGAGGTACAGAAAGAGGCAGGAGGGGTGCAGAGAGAAGGTAGAGAAGTACAGAAAGAGGCAAAAGAATTGCTGAAAGAAGCAACAGAGGTGTAGAAAGAAGCAAGAGAAGTGCAGAAAGAGGCAAGTGAGGTGCAGAAAGAAGCAAGAGCAGTGCAGAATGAACCAACAGAGGTGCAAAAAGAGGCAAGAGGGGTGCAGAAAAAGGTAGGAGTGGTGCACAAAGAGGCAAGAGAGGTACAGAAAGAGGCAGGAGGGGTGCAGAAAGAAGGAACAGAAGTGCAGAATGAACCAATAGAGGTGCAAAAAGAGGCAAGAGGAGTGCAGAAAGAGGTAGGAGAGGTGCTCAAAGAGGCAAGAGAGGTACAGAAAGAGGCAGGAGGGATGCAGAAAGAAGGAACAGAAGTGCAGAAAGAAGCAACAGAGGTGCTGAAAGAGGCAAGAGGAGTGCAGAAAGAGGTAGGAGAGGTGCACACAGAGGCAAGAAAGGTACAGAAAGAGGCAGGAGGGGTGCAGAAAGAAGGTAGAGAAGTGCAGAAAGATGCAACAAAGGTGCTGAAAGAGGCAAGAGGAGTGCAGAAAGAGGTAGGAGAGGTGCACAAAGAGGCATGAGAGGTACAGAAAGAGGCAGGAGCATGCAGAAAGAAGGAAGAGAAGTGCAGAAAGTAGCAACAGAATTGCTGAAAGAGGCGCGAAGGGTGCAGAAAGAGCAAGAGAAGTACAGAAAGAACAAACAGAGGTACAGAAAGAGGCAAGAGAGGAGCAGAAACAGACAGGAAAGGTACAGAAAGAGGGAACAGGGGTGCAGAAACAGGCAAGAGAGGTGCACAAAGAGGCAAGAGAGGTACAGAAAGAGGCAGGAGGGGTGCAGAAAGAAGGAACAGAAATGCAAAAAGAAGCAACAGAGGTGCTGAAAGAGGCAAGAGAAGGGCAGAAAGAGGTAGGAGAGGTGCACAAAGAGGCAAGAGAGGTACAGAAAGAGGCAGGAGGGGTGCAGAGAGAAGGAAGAGAAGTGCAGAAAGAGGCACAAGAATTGCTGAAAGAAGCAACAGGGGTTTAGAAAGAATCAAGAGAAGTGCAGAAACAGACAAGTGAGGTGCAGAAAGAAGCAACAGCTGTACAGAAAAAGGTAGAAGAGTTGCACAAAGAGGCAAGAGAGGTACAGAAAGAGGCAGGAGGGGTGCAGAAAGAAGGAAGATAAGTGCAGAAAAAAGCAACAGAGTTGCTGAAAGAGGCGCGAAGGGTGCAGAAAGAGCAAGAGAAGTGCAGAAAGAACCAACAGAGGTACAGAAAGAGGCAAGAGAGGTGCAGAAATAGGCAGTAAAGGTGCAGAAGGAGGGAAAAGGGGTGCAGAAAGAGGCAAGAGAGGTGCAGAAAGAGAAAAGAGGGGTACAGAAAGAGGCAAGAGGGGTGCAGAAAGAAGCAAGTGAGGTGTAGAAAGAGGCAACAGCGGTGCATAAAGACGCAAGAGAGGTGTGGAAAGAAGCAAGAGAAGTGCAGAAAGAGGCAAGTGAGTTGCAGAAAGAGGCAAGAGAGGTGCAGAAAATGGCAAGAGAACAGCAGAAAGAGCTAAGAGGATGCAAAAAGGGAAGAAGGGTGCAGAAAGAAGCAATAGAGGTGCAGAAAGAAGCCTGAGAAATGCAGAAAGAGGCAAGAGAGGTGGAGAAAGAGGCAAGAGAGGAGCAAAGAAGCAAGAGCAGTGCATAAAGAACCAACAGTGGTGCAAAAAGAAGCAAGAGCGGTACAGAAAAAGGTAGAAGACGTGCACAAAGAGGCAAGAGAGGTTCAGAAAGAGGCAGGAGGGATGCAGAAAGAAGGAAGAGAAGTGCAGAAAAAAGCAACAGAGGTGCTGAAAGAGGCGCGAAGGGTGCAGAAAGAGCAAGAGAAGTGCAGAAAGAACCAACAGAGGTACAGAAAGAGGCAAGAGAGGTGCAGAAACAGGCAGGAAAGGTGCAGAAAAGAGGGAAGAGGGGTACAGAAAGAGGCAAGAGAGGTGCAGAAAGAGAAAAGAGGGGTACAGAAAGAGGCAAGAGGGGTGCAGAAAGAGGTAGGAGAGGTGCACAAAGAGGCAAGCGAGGTGCATAAAGAGGCAGGAGGGGTGCAGAAAGAAGGAAGAGAAGTGGAGAGAGATTAGCAACAGAGGTGCTGAAAGAGGCAAGAGGAGTGCAGAAAGAGGTAGGAGAGGTGCACAAAGAGGCAAGAGAGGTACAGAAAGAGGCAGGAGGGGTGCAGAAAGAAGGAAGAGAAGTGCAGAAAGATGCAATAAAGGTGCTGAAAGAGGCAAGAGGAGTGCAGAAAGAGGTAGGAGAGGTGCACAAAGAGGCATGAGAGATACAGAAAGAGGCAGGAGGATGCAGAAAAACGGAAGAGAAGTACAGAAAGTAGCAACAGAATTGCTGAAAGAGGCACGAAGGGTGCAGAAAGAGCAAGAGAAGTACAGAAAGAACCAACAGAGGTACAGAAAGAGGCAAGAGGAGCAGAAACAGGCAGGAAAGGTACGGAAAGAGGGAACAGGGGTGCAGAAACAGGCAAGAGAGGTGCACACAGAGGCAAGAGAGATACAGAAAGAGGCAGGAGGGGTGCAGAAAGAAGGAACAGAAGTGTAGAAAGAAGCTACAGAGGTGCTGAAAGAGGCAAGAGGAGGGCAGAAAGAGGTAGGAGAGGTGCACAAAGAGGCAAGAGAGGTACAGAAAGAGGCAGGAGGGATGCAGAAAGAAGGAACAGAAGTGCAGAAAGAAGCAACAGAGGTGCTGAAAGAGGCAAGAGGAGTGCAGAAAGAGGTAGGAGAGGTGCACAAAGAGGCAAGAGAGGTACAGAAAGAGGCAGGAGGGGTGCAGAAAGAAGGTAGAGAAGTGCAGAAAGATGCAACAAAGGTGCTGAAAGAGGCAAGAGGAGTGCAGAAAGAGGTAGGAGAGGTGCACAAAGAGGCATGAGAGGTACAGAAAGAGGCAGGAGGATGCAGAAAGAAGGAAGAGAAGTGCAGAAAGTAGGAAGAGAAGTGCAGAAAAAAGCAACAGAGGTACAGAAAGAGGCAAGAGAGGTGCAGAAACAGGCTGTAAAGGTGCAGAAGGAGGGAAGAGGGGTGCAGAAAGAGGCAAGAGAGGTGCAGAAAGAGAAAAGAGGGGTACAGAAAGAGGCAAGAGGGGTGCAGAAAGAAGCAAGTGAGGTGTAGAAAGAGGCAACAGCGGTGCATAAAGACGCAAGAGAGGTGTGGAAAGAAGCAAGAGAAGTGCAGAAAGAGGCAATTGAGGTGCAGAAAGAGGCATGAGAGGTGCATAAAAAGGCAAGAGAACAGCAGAAAGAGAGATGAGGATGCAAAAAAGGGAAGAAGGGTGCAGAAAGAAGCAAGAGAGGTGCAGAAAGAAGCCTGAGAAATGCAGAAAGAGGCAAGAGAGGTGGAGAAAGAGGCAAGAGAGGAGCTGAAAGAAGCAAGAGCAGTGCATAAAGAACCAACAGAGGTGCAAAAAGAAGCAAGAGCGGTACAGAAAAAGGTAGAAGACGTGCACACAGAGCCAAGAGAGGTTTAGAAAGAGGCAGGAGGGGTGCAGAAAGAAGGAAGAGAAGTGCAGAAAGAGGCAAGATAATTGCTGAAAGAAGCAACAGAGGTTTACTAAGAAGCAATAGAAGTAAAGAAAGAGGCAAGTGAGGTGCAGAAAAAAGCAAGAGCAGTGCAGAAAGAACCAACAGATGTGCAAAAAGGGGCAAGAGGGGTGCAGAAAAAGGTAGGAGAGGTGCAGAAAGAGGCAAGAGATGTACAGAAATAGGCAGGAGGGGTGCAGAAAGAAGGAAGACAAGTGCAGAAAGAAGCAACATAGGTGCTGAAAGAGGTGCAAAGTGTGCAGAAAGAGCAAGAGAAGTACAAAAAAGAGCAACAGAGGTATAGAAAGAGGCAAGAGAGGTGCAGAAACAGGCAGGAAATGTGCAGAAAAAGGGAACAGTGGTGCAGAAACAGGCAAGAGAGGTGCACAAAGAGGCAAGAGAGGTACAGAAAGAGGCAGGAGGGGTGCAGAAAGAAGGAACAGAAGTGCAGAAAGAAGCAACAGAGGTGCTGAAAGAGGCAAGAGGAGTGCAGAAAGAGGTAGGAGAGGTGCACAAAGAGGCAAGAGAGGTACAGAAAGAGGGAGGAGGGGTGCAGAAAGAAGGAAGAGAAGTGCAGAAAGATGCAACAAAGGTGCTGAAAGAGGCAAGAGGAGTGCAGAAAGAGGTAGGAGAGGTGCACAAAGAGGCATGAGAGGTACAGAAAGAGGCAGGAGGATGCAGAAAGAAGGAAGACAAGTGCAGAAAGTAGCAACAGAATTGCTGAAAGAGGCGCAAAGGGTGCAGAAAGAGCAAGAGAAGTACAGAAAGAACCAACAGAGGTACAGAAAGAGGCAAGAGGAGCAGAAACAGGCAGGAAAGGTACAGAAAGAGGGAACAGGGGTGCAGAAACAGGCAAGAGAGGTGCACACAGAGGCAAGAGAGGTACAGAAAGAGGCAGGAGGGGTGCAGAAAGAAGGAACAGAAGTGCAGAAAGAAGCAACAGAGGTGCTGAAAGAGGCAAGAGGAGGGCAGAAAGAGGTAGGAGAGGTGCACAAAGAGGCAAGAGAGGTACAGAAAGAGGCAGGAGGGGTGCAGAGAGAAGGAAGAGAAGTGCAGAAAGAGGCAAAAGAATTGCTGAAAGAAGCAACAGAGGTGTAGAAAGAAGCAAGAGAAGTGCAGAAAGAGGCAAGTGAGGTGCAGAAAGAAGCAACAGCTGTACAGAAAAAGGTAGAAGAGTTGCACAAAGAGGCAAGAGAGGTACAAAAAGAGGCAGGAGGGGTGCAGAAAGAAGGAAGAGAAGTGCATAAAAAAGCAACAGAGGTGCTGAAAGAGGCGCGAAGGGTGCAGAAAGAGCAAGAGAAGTGCAGAAAGAACCAACATAGGTACAGAAAGAGGCAAGATAGGTGCAGAAACAGGCAGTAAAGATGCAGAAGGAGGGAAGAGGGGTGCAGAAAGAGGCAAGAGAGGTGCAGAAAGAGAAAAGAGGGGTACAGAAAGAGGCAAGAGGGGTGCAGAAAGAAGCAAGTGAGGTGTAGAAAGAGGCAACAGCGGTGCATAAAGACGCAAGAGAGGTGTGGAAAGAAGCAAGAGAAGTGCAGAAAGAGGCAAGTGAGGTGCAGAAAGAGGCATGAGAGGTGCAGAAAATGGCAAGAGAACAGCAGAAAGAGCTAAGAGGATGCAAAAAGGGAAGAAGGGTGCAGAAAGAAGCAAGAGAGGTGCAGAAAGAAGCCTGAGAAATGCAGAAAGAGGCAAGAGAGGTGGAGAAAGAGGCAAGAGAGGAGCAGAAAGAAGCAAGAGCAGTGCATAAAGAACCAACAGAGGTGCAAAAAGAAGCATGAGTGGTACAGAAAAAGGTAGAAGACGTGCACAAAGAGGCAAGAGAGGTTCAGAAAGAGGCAGGAGGGGTGCAGAAAGAAGGAAGAGAAGTGCAGAAAGAGGCAAGATAATTGCTGAAATAAGCAACAGATGTGTACAAAGAACAAATAGAAATAAATAAAGAGGCAAGTGAGGTGCAGAAAAAAGCAAGAGCAGTGCAGAAAGAACCAACAGATGTGCAAAAAGGGGCAGGAGGGGTGCAGAAAAAGGTAGGAGAGGTGCACAAAGAGGCAAGAGAGGTACAGAAAGAGGCAGGAGGGGTGCAGAAAGAAGGAAGACAAGTGCAGAAAGAAGCAACAGAGGTGCTGAAAGAGGCGCGAAGGGTGCAGAAAGAGCAAGAGAAGTGCAGAAAGAACCAACAGAGGAACAGAAAGAGGCTAGAGAGGTGCAGAAACAGGCAGGAAAGGTGCAGAAAGAGGCAAGAGAGGTGCAGAAACAGGCAGGAAATGTGCAGAAAGAGGGAACAGTGGTGCAGAAACAGGCAAGAGAGGTGTACAAAGAGGCAAGAGAGGTACAGAAAGAGGCAGGAGGGGTGCAGAAAGAAGGAACAGAAGTGCAGAAAGAAGCAACAGAGGTGCTTAAAGAGGCAAGAGGAGTGCAGAAAGAGGTAGGAGAGGTGCACAAAGAGGCAAGAAAGGTACAGAAAGAGGGAGGAGGGGTGCAGAAAGAAGTAAGAGAAGTGCAGAAAGATGCAACAAAGGTGCTGAAAGAGGCAAGAGAAGTGCAGAAAGAGGTAGGAGAGGTGCACAAAGAGGCATGAGAGGTACAGAAAGAGGCAGGAGGATGCAGAAAGAAGGAATAGAAGTGCAGAAAGTAGCAACAGAATTGCTGAAAGAGGCACGTAGGGTGCAGAAAGAGCAAGAGAAGTACAGAAAGAACAAACAGAGGTACAGAGAGAGGCAAGAGAGGAGCAGAAACAGGCAGGAAAGGTACAGAAAGAGGGAACAGGGGTGCAGAAACAGGCAAGAGAGGTGCACAAAGAGGCAAGAGAGGTACAGAAAGAGGCAGGAGGGGGTGCAGAAAGAAGGAACAGAAGTGCAGAAAGAAGCGACAGAGGTGCTGAAAGAGGCAAGAGAAGGGCAGAAAGAGGTAGGAGAGGTGCACAAAGAGGCAAGAGAGGTACAGAAAGAGGCAGGAGGGGTGCAGAGAGAAGGAAGAGAAGTGCAGAAAGAGGCAGGAGGATGCAGAAAGAAGGAAGAGAAGTGCAGAAAGTAGCAACAGAATTGCTGAAAGAGGCGCGAAGGGTGCAGAAAGAGCAAGAGAAGTACAGAAAGAACAAACAGAGGTACAGGAAAGAGGCAAGAGAGGAGCAGAAACAGACAGGAAAGGTACAGAAAGAGGGAACAGGGGTGCTGAAAGAGGCAAGAGAAGGGCAGAAAGAGGTAGGAGAGGTGCACAAAGAGGCAAGAGAGGTACAGAAAGAGGCAGGAGGGGTAGAGAGAAGGAAGAGAAGTGCAGAAAGAGGCACAAGAATTGCTGAAAGAAGCAACAGGGGTGCAGAAAGAAGCAAGAGAAGTGCAGAAAGAGGCAAGTGAGGTGCAGAAAGAAGCAACAGCTGTACAGAAAAAGGTAGAAGAGTTGCACAAAGAGGCAAGAGAGGTACAGAAAGAGGCAGGAGGGATGCAGAAAGAAGGAAGAGAAGTGCAGAAAAAAGCAACAGAGGTGCTGAAAGAGGCGCAAAGGGTGCAGAAAGAGCAAGAGAAGTGCAGAAAGAACAAACAGAGGTACAGAAAGAGGCAAGAGAGGTGCAGAAACAGGCAGGAAAGGTGCAGAAAGAGGGAAGAGGGGTACAGAAAGAGGCAAGAGAGGTGCAGAAAGAGAAAAGAGGGGTACAGAAAGAGGCAAGAGGGGTGCAGAAAGAGGTAGGAGAGGTGCACAAAGAGGCAAGCGAGGTGCATAAAGAGGCAGGAGGGGTGCAGAAAGAAGGAAGAGAAGTGGAGAAAGAAGCAACAGAGGTGCTGAAAGAGGCAAGAGGAGTGCAGAAAGAGGTAGGAGAGGTGCACAAAGAGGCAAGAGAGGTACAGAAAGAGGCAGGAGGGGTGCAGAAAGAAGGAAGAGAAGTGCAGAAAGATGCAATAAAGGTGCTGAAAGAGGCAAGAGGAGTGCAGAAAGAGGTAGGAGAGGTGCACAAAGAGGCATGAGAGATACAGAAAGAGGCAGGAGGATGCAGAAAAAAGGAAGAGAAGTGCAGAAAGTAGCAACAGAATTGCTGAAAGAGGCACGAAGGGTGCAGAAAGAGCAAGAGAAGTACAGAAAGAACCAACAGAGGTACAGAAAGAGGCAAGAGGAGCAGAAACAGGCAGGAAAGGTACGGAAAGAGGGAACAGGGGTGCAGAAACAGGCAAGAGAGGTGCACACAGAGGCAAGAGAGGTACAGAAAGAGGCAGGAGGGGTGCAGAAAGAAGGAACAGAAGTGCAGAAAGAAGCTACAGAGGTGCTGAAAGAGGCAAGAGGAGGGCAGAAAGAGGTAGGAGAGGTGCATAAAGAGGCAAGAGAGGTACAGAAAGAGGCAGGAGGGGTGCAGAAAGAAGGAAGAGAAGTGCAGAAAAAAGCAACAGAGGTACAGAAAGAGGCAAGAGAGGTGCAGAAACAGGCTGTAAAGGTGCAGAAGGAGGGAAGAGGGGTGCAGAAAGAGGCAAGAGAGGTGCAGAAAGAGAAAAGAGGGGTACAGAAAGAGGCAAGAGGGGTGCAGAAAGAAGCAAGTGAGGTGTAGAAAGAGGCAACAGCGGTGCATAAAGACGCAAGAGAGGTGTGGAAAGAAGCAAGAGAAGTGCAGAAAGAGGCAAGTGAGGTGCAGAAAGAGGCATGAGAGGTGCAGAAAATGGCAAGAGAACAGCAGAAAGAGCTAAGAGGATGCAAAAAAGGGAAGAAGGGTGCAGAAAGAAGCAAGAGAGGTGCAGAAAGAAGCCTGAGAAATGCAGAAAGAGGCAAGAGAGGTGGAGAAAGAGGTAAGAGAGGAGCTGAAAGAAGCAAGAGCAGTGCATAAAGAACCAACAGAGGTGCAAAAAGAAGCAAGAGCGGTACAGAAAAAGGTAGAAGACGTGCACACAGAGCCAAGAGAGGTTTAGAAAGAGGCAGGAGGGGTGCAGAAAGAAGGAAGAGAAGTGCAGAAAGAGGCAAGATAATTGCTGAAAGAAGCAACAGAGGTTTACTAAGAAGCAATAGAAGTAAAGAAAGAGGCAAGTGAGGTGCAGAAAAAAGCAAGAGCAGTGCAGAAAGAACCAACAGATGTGCAAAAAGGGGCAAGAGGGGTGCAGAAAAAGGTAGGAGAGGTGCAGAAAGAGGCAAGAGATGTACAGAAATAGGCAGGAGGGGTGCAGAAAGAAGGAAGACAAGTGCAGAAAGAAGCAACATAGGTGCTGAAAGAGGTGAAAAGTGTGCAGAAAGAGCAAGAGAAGTACAAAAAAGAGCAACAGAGGTATAGAAAGAGGCAAGAGAGGTGCAGAAACAGGCAGGAAATGTGCAGAAAAAGGGAACAGTGGTGCAGAAACAGGCAAGAGAGGTGCACAAAGAGGCAAGAGAGGTACAGAAAGAGGCAGGAGGGGTGCAGAAAGAAGGAACAGAAGTGCAGAAAGAAGCAACAGAGGTGCTGAAAGAGGCAAGAGGAGTGCAGAAAGAGGTAGGAGAGGTGCACAAAGAGGCAAGAGAGGTACAGAAAGAGGGAGGAGGGGTGCAGAAAGAAGGAAGAGAAGTGCAGAAAGATGCAACAAAGGTGCTGAAAGAGGCAAGAGGAGTGCAGAAAGAGGTAGGAGAGGTGCACAAAGAGGCATGAGAGGTACAGAAAGAGGCAGGAGGATGCAGAAAGAAGGAAGACAAGTGCAGAAAGTAGCAACAGAATTGCTGAAAGAGGCGCAAAGGGTGCAGAAAGAGCAAGAGAAGCACAGAAAGAACCAACAGAGGTACAGAAAGAGGCAAGAGGAGCAGAAACAGGCAGGAAAGGTACAGAAAGAGGGAACAGGGGTGCAGAAACAGGCAAGAGAGGTGCACACAGAGGCAAGAGAGGTACAGAAAGAGGCAGGAGGGGTGCAGAAAGAAGGAACAGAAGTGCAGAAAGAAGCAACAGAGGTGCTGAAAGAGGCAAGAGGAGGGCAGAAAGAGGTAGGAGAGGTGCACAAAGAGGCAAGAGAGGTACAGAAAGAGGCAGGAGGGGTGCAGAGAGAAGGAAGAGAAGTGCAGAAAGAGGCAAAAGAATTGCTGAAAGAAGCAACAGAGGTGTAGAAAGAAGCAAGAGAAGTGCAGAAAGAGGCAAGTGAGGTGCAGAAAGAAGCAACAGCTGTACAGAAAAAGGTAGAAGAGTTGCACAAAGAGGCAAGAGAGGTACAAAAAGAGGCAGGAGGGGTGCAGAAAGAAGGAAGAGAAGTGCATAAAAAGCAACAGAGGTGCTGAAAGAGGCGCGAAGGGTGCAGAAAGAGCAAGAGAAGTGCAGAAAGAACCAACAGAGGTACAGAAAGAGGCAAGATAGGTGCAGAAAGAGAAAAGAGGGGTACAGAAAGAGGCAAGAGGGGTGCAGAAAGAAGCAAGTGAGGTGTAGAAAGAGGCTACAGCGGTGCATAAAGAGGCAAGAGAGGTGTGGAAAGAAGCAAGAGAAGTGCAGAAAGAGGCAAGTGAGGTGCAGAAAGAGGCAAGAGAGGTGCAAAAAATGGCAAGAGAACAGCAGAAAGAGCTAAGAGGATGCATAAAAGGGAAGAAGGGTGCAGAAAGAAGCAAGAGAGGTGCAGAAAGAAGCCTGAGAAATGCAGAAAGAGGCAAGAGAGGTGGAGAAAGAGGCAAGAGAGGAGCAGAAAGAAGCAAGAGCAGTGCATAAAGAACCAACAGAGGTGCAAAAAGAAGCATGAGCGGTACAGAAAAAGGTAGAAGACGTGCACAAAGAGGCAAGAGAGGTTCAGAAAGAGGCAGGAGGGGTGCAGAAAGAAGGAAGAGAAGTGCAGAAAGAGGCAAGATAATTGCTGAAATAAGCAACAGAGGTGTACAAAGAAGAAATAGAAATAAAGAAAGAGGCAAGTGAGGTGCAGAAAAAGCAAGAGCAGTGCAGAAAGAACCAACAGATGTGCAAAAAGGGGCAGGAGGGGTGCAGAAAAAGGTAGGAGAGGTGCACAAAGAGGCAAGAGAGGTACAGAAAGAGGCAGGAGGGGTGCAGAAAGAAGGAAGACAAGTGCAGAAAGAAGCAACAGAGGTGCTGAAAGAGGCGTGAAGGGTGCAGAAAGAGCAAGAGAAGTGCAGAAAGAACCAACAGAGGTACAGAAAGAGGCTAGAGAGGTGCAGAAACAGGCAGGAAAGGTGCAGAAAGAGGCAAGAGAGGTGCAGAAACAGGCAGGAAATGTGCAGAAAGAGGGAACAGTGGTGCAGAAAAAGGCAAGAGAGGTGTACAAAGAGGCAAGAGAGGTACAGAAAGAGGCAGGAGGGGTGCAGAAAGAAGGAACAGAAGTGCAGAAAGAAGCAACAGAGGTGCTTAAAGAGGCAAGAGGAGTGCAGAAAGAGGTAGGAGAGGTGCACAAAGAGGCAAGAAAGGTACAGAAAGAGGGAGGAGGGGTGCAGAAAGAAGTAAGAGAAGTGCAGAAAGATGCAACAAAGGTGCTGAAAGAGGCAAGAGAAGTGCAGAAAGAGGTAGGAGAGGTGCACAAAGAGGCATGAGAGGTACAGAAAGAGGCAGGAGGATGCAGAAAGAAGGAATAGAAGTGCAGAAAGTAGCAACAGAATTGCTGAAAGAGGCACGTAGGGTGCAGAAAGAGCAAGAGAAGTACAGAAAGAACAAACAGAGGTACAGAGAGAGGCAAGAGAGGAGCAGAAACAGGCAGGAAAGGTACAGAAAGAGGGAACAGGGGTGCAGAAACAGGCAAGAGAGGTGCACAAAGAGGCAAGAGAGGTACAGAAAGAGGCAGGAGGGGGTGCAGAAAGAAGGAACAGAAGTGCAGAAAGAAGCGACAGAGGTGCTGAAAGAGGCAAGAGAAGGGCAGAAAGAGGTAGGAGAGGTGCACAAAGAGGCAAGAGAGGTACAGAAAGAGGCAGGAGGGGTGCAGAGAGAAGGAAGAGAAGTGCAGAAAGAGGCAGGAGGATGCAGAAAGAAGGAAGAGAAGTGCAGAAAGTAGCAACAGAATTGCTGAAAGAGGCGCGAAGGGTGCAGAAAGAGCAAGAGAAGTACAGAAAGAACAAACAGAGGTACAGAAAGAGGCAAGAGAGGAGCAGAAACAGACAGGAAAGGTACAGAAAGAGGGAACAGGGGTGCAGAAACAGGCAAGAGAGGTGCACAAAGAGGCAAGAGAGGTACAGAAAGAGGCAGGAGGGGTGCAGAAAGAAGGAACAGAAATGCAAAAAGAAGCAACAGAGGTGCTGAAAGAGGCAAGAGAAGGGCAGAAAGAGGTAGGAGAGGTGCACAAAGAGGCAAGAGAGGTACAGAAAGAGGCAGGAGGGGTGCAGAGAGAAGGAAGAGAAGTGCAGAAAGAGGCACAAGAATTGCTGAAAGAAGCAACAGGGGTGCAGAAAGAAGCAAGAGAAGTGCAGAAAGAGGCAAGTGAGGTGCAGAAAGAAGCAACAGCTGTACAGAAAAAGGTAGAAGAGTTGCACAAAGAGGCAAGAGAGGTACAGAAAGAGGCAGGAGGGATGCAGAAAGAAGGAAGAGAAGTGCAGAAAAAAGCAACAGAGGTGCTGAAAGAGGCGCAAAGGGTGCAGAAAGAGCAAGAGAAGTGCAGAAAGAACAAACAGAGGTACAGAAAGAGGCAAGAGAGGTGCAGAAACAGGCAGGAAAGGTGCAGAAAGAGGGAAGAGGGGTGCAGAAAGAAGCACGGGAGGTGCAGAAAGAGAAAAGAGGGGTACAGAAAGAGGCAAGAGGGGTGCAGAAAGAGGTAGGAGATGTGCACAAAGAGTCAAGAGAGGTACAGAAAGAGGCAGGAGGGGTGCAGAAAGAAGGAAGAAAAGTGCAGAAAGATGCAACAAAGGTGCTGAAAGAGGCAAGAGGAGTGCAGAAAGAGGTAGGAGAGGTGCACAATGAGGCATGAGAGGTACAGAAAGAGGCAGGAGGATGCAGAAAGAAGGAAGAGAAGTGCAGAAAGTAGCAACAGAATTGCTGAAAGAGGCACGAAGGGTGCAGAAAAAGCAAGAGAAGTACAGAAAGAACCAACAGAGGAACAGAAAGATGCAAGAGGAGCAGAAACAGACAGGAAAGGTACAGAAAGAGGGAACGGGTGCAGAAACAGGCAAGAGAGGTGCACAAAGAGGCAAGAGAGGTACAGAAAGAGGCAGGAGGGGTGCAGAAAGAAGGAACAGAAGTGCAGAAAGAAGCAACAGAGGTGCTGAAAGAGGCAAGAGGAGGGCAGAAAGAGGTAGGAGAGGTGCACAAAGAGGCAAGAGAGGTACAGAAAGAGGCAGGAGGGGTGCAGAGAGAAGGAAGAGAAGTGCATAAAGAGGCAAAAGAATTGCTGAAAGAAGCAACAGAGGTGTAGAAAGAAGGAAGAGAAGTGCAGAAAGAGGCAAGTGAGGTGCAGAAAGAAGCAACAGCTGTACAGAAAAAGGTAGAAGAGTTGCACAAAGAGGCAAGAGAGGTACAGAAAGAGGCAGGAGGGATGCAGAAAGAAGGAAGAGAAGTGCAGAAAAAAGCAACAGAGGTGCTGAAAGAGGCGCGAAGGGTGCAGAAAGAGCAAGAGAAGTGCAGAAAGAACCAACAGAGGTACAGAAAGAGGCAAGAGAGGTGCAGAAACAGGCAGGAAAGGTGCAGAAAGAGGGAAGAGGGGTGCAGAAAGAGGCAAGAGAGGTGCAGAAAGAGAAAATAGGGGTACAGAAAGAGGCAAGAGAGGTGCAGAAACAGGCAGGAAATGTGCAGAAAGAGGGAACAGTGGTGCAGAAACAGGCAAGAGAGGTGTACAAAGAGGCAAGAGAGGTACAGAAAGAGGCAGGAGGGGTGCAGAAAGAAGGAACAGAAGTGCAGAAAGAAGCAACAGAGGTGCTTAAAGAGGCAAGAGGAGTGCAGAAAGAGGTAGGAGAGGTGCACAAAGAGGCAAGAAAGGTACAGAAAGAGGGAGGAGGGGTGCAGAAAGAAGTAAGAGAAGTGCAGAAAGATGCAACAAAGGTGCTGAAAGAGGCAAGAGAAGTGCAGAAAGAGGTAGGAGAGGTGCACAAAGAGGCATGAGAGGTACAGAAAGAGGCAGGAGTATGCAGAAAGAAGGAATAGAAGTGCAGAAAGTAGCAACAGAATTGCTGAAAGAGGCACGTAGGGTGCAGAAAGAGCAAGAGAAGTACAGAAAGAACAAACAGAGGTACAGAGAGAGGCAAGAGAGGAGCAGAAACAGGCAGGAAAGGTACAGAAAGAGGGAACAGGGGTGCAGAAACAGGCAAGAGAGGTGCACAAAGAGGCAAGAGAGGTACAGAAAGAGGCAGGAGGGGGTGCAGAAAGAAGGAACAGAAGTGCAGAAAGAAGCGACAGAGGTGCTGAAAGAGGCAAGAGAAGGGCAGAAAGAGGTAGGAGAGGTGCACAAAGAGGCAAGAGAGGTACAGAAAGAGGCAGGAGGGTGCAGAGAGAAGGAAGAGAAGTGCAGAAAGAGGCAGGAGGATGCAGAAAGAAGGAAGAGAAGTGCAGAAAGTAGCAACAGAATTGCTGAAAGAGGCGCGAAGGGTGCAGAAAGAGCAAGAGAAGTACAGAAAGAACAAACAGAGGTACAGAAAGAGGCAAGAGAGTAGCAGAAACAGACAGGAAAGGTACAGAAAGAGGGAACAGGGGTGCTGAAAGAGGCAAGAGAAGGGCAGAAAGAGGTAGGAGAGGTGCACAAAGAGGCAAGAGAGGTACAGAAAGAGGCAGGAGGGGTGCAGAGAGAAGGAAGAGAAGTGCAGAAAGAGGCACAAGAATTGCTGAAAGAAGCAACAGGGGTGCAGAAAGAAGCAAGAGAAGTGCAGAAAGAGGCAAGTGAGGTGCAGAAAGAAGCAACAGCTGTACAGAAAAAGGTAGAAGAGTTGCACAAAGAGGCAAGAGAGGTACAGAAAGAGGCAGGAGGGATGCAGAAAGAAGGAAGAGAAGTGCAGAAAAAAGCAACAGAGGTGCTGAAAGAGGCGCGAAGGGTGCAGAAAGAGCAAGAGAAGTGCAGAAAGAACAAACAGAGGTACAGAAAGAGGCAAGAGAGGTGTAGAAACAGGCAGGAAAGGTGCAGAAAGAGGGAAGAGGGGTGCAGAAAGAGGCAAGGGAGGTGCAGAAAGAGGCAAGGGAGGTGCAGAAAGAGAAAAGAGGGGTACAGAAAGAGGCAAGAGGGGTGCAGAAAGAGGTAGGAGAGGTGCACAAAGAGGCAAGAGAGGTACAGAAAGAGGCAGGAGGGGTGCAGAGAGAAGGAAGAGAAGTGCAGAAAGAGGCAGGAGGATGCAGAAAGAAGGAAGAGAAGTGCAGAAAGTAGCAACAGAATTGCTGAAAGAGGCGCGAAGGGTGCATAAAGAGCAAGAGAAGTACAGAAAGAACAAACAGAGGTACAGAAAGAGGCAAGAGAGGAGCAGAAACAGACAGGAAAGGTACAGAAAGAGGGAACAGGGGTGCAGAAACAGGCAAGAGAGGTGCACAAAGAGGCAAGAGAGGTACAGAAAGAGGCAGGAGGGGTGCAGAAAGAAGGAACAGAAATGCAAAAAGAAGCAACAGAGGTGCTGAAAGAGGCAAGAGAAGGGCAGAAAGAGGTAGGAGAGGTGCACAAAGAGGCAAGAGAGGTACAGAAAGAGGCAGGAGGGGTGCAGAGAGAAGGAAGAGAAGTGCAGAAAGAGGCACAAGAATTGCTGAAAGAAGCAACAGGGGTGCAGAAAGAAGCAAGAGAAGTGCAGAAAGAGGCAAGTGAGGTGCAGAAAGAAGCAACAGCTGTACAGAAAAAGGTAGAAGAGTTGCACAAAGAGGCAAGAGAGGTACAGAAAGAGGCAGGAGGGATGCAGAAAGAAGGAAGAGAAGTGCAGAAAAAGCAACAGAGGTGCTGAAAGAGGCGCAAAGGGTGCAGAAAGAGCAAGAGAAGTGCAGAAAGAACAAACAGAGGTACAGAAAGAGGCAAGAGAGGTGCAGAAACAGGCAGGAAAGGTGCAGAAAGAGGGAAGAGGGGTGCAGAAAGAGGCAAGGGAGGTGCAGAAAGAGAAAAGAGGGGTACAGAAAGAGGCAAGAGGGGTGCAGAAAGAGGTAGGAGATGTGCACAAAGAGTCAAGAGAGGTACAGAAAGAGGCAGGAGGGGTGCAGAAAGAAGGAAGAAAAGTGCAGAAAGATGCAACAAAGGTGCTGAAAGAGGCAAGAGGAGTGCAGAAAGAGGTAGGAGAGGTGCACAATGAGGCATGAGAGGTACAGAAAGAGGCAGGAGGATGCAGAAAGAAGGAAGAGAAGTGCAGAAAGTAGCAACAGAATTGCTGAAAGAGGCACGAAGGGTGCAGAAAAAGCAAGAGAAGTACAGAAAGAACCAACAGAGGAACAGAAAGATGCAAGAGGAGCAGAAACAGACAGGAAAGGTACAGAAAGAGGGAACGGGTGCAGAAACAGGCAAGAGAGGTGCACAAAGAGGCAAGAGAGGTACAGAAAGAGGCAGGAGGGGTGCAGAAAGAAGGAACAGAAGTGCAGAAAGAAGCCACAGAGGTGCTGAAAGAGGCAAGAGGAGGGCAGAAAGAGGTAGGAGAGGTGCACAAAGAGGCAAGAGAGGTACAGAAAGAGGCAGGAGGGGTGCAGAGAGAAGGAAGAGAAGTGCATAAAGAGGCAAAAGAATTGCTGAAAGAAGCAACAGAGGTGTAGAAAGAAGGAAGAGAAGTGCAGAAAGAGGCAAGTGAGGTGCAGAAAGAAGCAACAGCTGTACAGAAAAAGGTAGAAGAGTTGCACAAAGAGGCAAGAGAGGTACAGAAAGAGGCAGGAGGGATGCAGAAAGAAGGAAGAGAAGTGCAGAAAAAAGCAACAGAGGTGCTGAAAGAGGCGCGAAGGGTGCAGAAAGAGCAAGAGAAGTACAGAAAGAACCAACAGAGGTACAGAAAGAGGCAAGAGAGGTGCAGAAACAGGCAGGAAAGGTGCAGAAAGAGGGAAGAGGGGTGCAGAAAGAGGCAAGAGAGGTGCAGAAAGAGAAAATAGGGGTACAGAAAGAGGCAAGAGAGGTGCAGAAACAGGCAGGAAATGTGCAGAAAGAGGGAACAGTGGTGCAGAAACAGGCAAGAGAGGTGTACAAAGAGGCAAGAGAGGTACAGAAAGAGGCAGGAGGGGTGCAGAAAGAAGGAACAGAAGTGCAGAAAGAAGCAACAGAGGTGCTTAAAGAGGCAAGAGGAGTGCAGAAAGAGGTAGGAGAGGTGCACAAAGAGGCAAGAAAGGTACAGAAAGAGGGAGGAGGGGTGCAGAAAGAAGTAAGAGAAGTGCAGAAAGATGCAACAAAGGTGCTGAAAGAGGCAAGAGAAGTGCAGAAAGAGGTAGGAGAGGTGCACAAAGAGGCATGAGAGGTACAGAAAGAGGCAGGAGGATGCAGAAAGAAGGAATAGAAGTGCAGAAAGTAGCAACAGAATTGCTGAAAGAGGCACGTAGGGTGCAGAAAGAGCAAGAGAAGTACAGAAAGAACAAACAGAGGTACAGAGAGAGGCAAGAGAGGAGCAGAAACAGGCAGGAAAGGTACAGAAAGAGGGAACAGGGATGCAGAAACAGGCAAGAGAGGTGCACAAAGAGGCAAGAGAGGTACAGAAAGAGGCAGGAGGGGGTGCAGAAAGAAGGAACAGAAGTGCAGAAAGAAGCGACAGAGGTGCTGAAAGAGGCAAGAGAAGGGCAGAAAGAGGTAGGAGAGGTGCACAAAGAGGCAAGAGAGGTACAGAAAGAGGCAGGAGGGGTGCAGAGAGAAGGAAGAGAAGTGCAGAAAGAGGCAGGAGGATGCAGAAAGAAGGAAGAGAAGTGCAGAAAGTAGCAACAGAATTGCTGAAAGAGGCACGAAGGGTGCAGAAAGAGCAAGAGAAGTACAGAAAGAACAAACAGAGGTACAGAAAGAGGCAAGAGAGGAGCAGAAACAGACAGGAAAGGTACAGAAAGAGGGAACAGGGGTGCAGAAACAGGCAAGAGAGTTGCACAAAGAGGCAAGAGAGGTACAGAAAGAGGCAATAGGGGTGCAGAAAGAAGGAACAGAAATGCAAAAAGAAGCAACAGAGGTGCTGAAAGAGGCAAGAGAAGGGCAGAAAGAGGTAGGAGAGGTGCACAAAGAGGCAAGAGAGGTACAGAAAGAGGCAGGAGGGGTGCAGAGAGAAGGAAGAGAAGTGCAGAAAGAGGCACAAGAATTGCTGAAAGAAGCAACAGGGGTGCAGAAAGAAGCAAGAGAAGTGCAGAAAGAGGCAAGTGAGGTGCAGAAAGAAGCAACAGCTGTACAGAAAAAGGTAGAAGAGTTGCACAAAGAGGTAAGAGAGGTACAGAAAGAGGCAGGAGGGATGCAGAAAGAAGGAAGAGAAGTGCAGAAAAAAGCAACAGAGGTGCTGAAAGAGGCACGAAGGGTGCAGAAAGAGCAAGAGAAGTGCAGAAAGAACAAACAGAGGTACGGAAAGAGGCAAGAGAGGTGTAGAAACAGGCAGGAAAGGTGCAGAAAGAGGGAAGAGGGGTGCAGAAAGAGGCAAGGGGGGTGCAGAAAGAGGCAAGGGAGGTGCAGAAAGAGAAAAGAGGGGTACAGAAAGAGGCAAGAGGGGTGCAGAAAGAGGTAGGAGATGTGCACAAAGAGTCAAGAGAGGTACAGAAAGAGGCAGGAGGGGTGCAGAAAGAAGGAAGAAAAGTGCAGAAAGATGCAACAAAGGTGCTGAAAGAGGCAAGAGGAGTGCAGAAAGAGGTAGGAGAGGTGCACAAAGAGGCATGAGAGGTACAGAAAGAGGCAGGAGGATGCAGAAAGAAGGAAGAGAATTGCAGAAAGTAGCAACAGAATTGCTGAAAGAGGCACGAAGGGTGCAGAAAAAGCAAGAGAAGTACAGAAAGAACCAACAGAGGAACAGAAAGATGCAAGAGGAGCAGAAACAGACAGGAAAGGTACAGAAAGAGGGAACGGGTGCAGAAACAGGCAGGAGAGGTGCACAAAGAGGCAAGAGAGGTACAGAAAGAGGCAGGAGGGGTGCAGAAAGAAGGAACAGAAGTGCAGAAAGAAGCAACAGAGGTGCTGAAAGAGGCAAGAGGAGGGCAGAAAGAGGTAGGAGAGGTGCACAAAGAGGCAAGAGAGGTACAGAAAGAGGCAGGAGGGGTGCAGAGAGAAGGAAGAGAAGTGCATAAAGAGGCAAAAGAATTGCTGAAAGAAGCAACAGAGGTGTAGAAAGAAGGAAGAGAAGTGCAGAAAGAGGCAAGTGAGGTGCAGAAAGAAGCAACAGCTGTACAGAAAAAGGTAGAAGAGTTGCACAAAGAGGCAAGAGAGGTACAGAAAGAGGCAGGAGGGATGCAGAAAGAAGGAAGAGAAGTGCAGAAAAAAGCAACAGAGGTGCTGAAAGAGGCGCGAAGGGTGCAGAAAGAGCAAGAGAAGTGCAGAAAGAACCAACAGAGGTACAGAAAGAGGCAAGAGAGGTGCAGAAACAGGCAGGAAAGGTGCAGAAAGAGGGAAGAGGGGTGCAGAAAGAGGCAAGAGAGGTGCAGAAAGAGAAAATAGGGGTACAGAAAGAGGCAAGAGGGGTGCAGAAAGAGGTAGGAGATGTGCACAAAGAGGCAAGAGAGGTACAGAAAGAGGCAGGAGGGGTGCAGAAAGAAGGAAGAAAAGTGCAGAAAGATGCAACAAAGGTGCTGAAAGAGCAAGAGGAGTGCAGAAAGAGGTAGGAGAGCTGCACAAAGAGGTTTGAGAGGTACAGAAAGAGGCAGGAGGATGCAGAAAGAAGGAAGAGAAGTGCAGAAAGTAGCAACAGAATTGCTGAAAGAGGCACGAAGGGTGCAGAAAGAGCAAGAGAAGTACAGAAAGAACCAACAGAGGAACAGAAAGATGCAAGAGGAGCAGAAACAGACAGGAAAGATACAGAAAGAGGGAACAGGGGTGCAGAAACAGGCAAGAGAGGTGCACAAAGAGGCAAGAGAGGTACAGAAAGAGGCAGGAGGGGTGCAGAAAGAAGGAACAGAAGTGCAGAAAGAAGCAACAGAGGTGCTGAAAGAGGCAAGAGGAGGGCAGAAAGAGGTAGGAGAGGTGCACAAAGAGGCAAGAGAGGTACAGAAAGAGGCAGGAGGGGTGCAGAGAGAAGGAAGAGAAGTGCAGAAAGAGGCAAAAGAATTGCTGAAAGAAGCAACAGAGGTGTAGAAAGAAGCAAGAGAAGCGCAGAAAGAGGCAAGTGATGTACAGAAAGAGGCAGGAGGGGTGCAGAAAGAAGGAAGAGAAGTGCAGAAAAAAGCAACAGAGGTGCTGAAAGAGGCGCGAAGGGTGCAGAAAGAGCAAGAGAAGTGCAGATAGAACCAACAGAGGTACAGAAAGAGGCAAGAGAGGTGCAGAAACAGGCAGTAAAGGTGCAGAAGGAGGGAAGAGGGGTGCAGAAAGAGGCAAGAGAGGTGCAGAAAGAGGAAAGAGGGGTACAGAAAGAGGCAAGAGGGGTGCAGAAAGAAGCAAGTGAGGTGTAGAAAGAGGCAACAGCGGTGCATAAAGACACAAGAGAGGTGTGGAAAGAAGGAAGAGAAGTGCAGAAAGAGGCAAGTGAGGTGCAGAAAGAGGCAAGAGAGGTGCAGAAAATGGCAAGAGAACAGCAGAAAGAGCTAAGAGGATGCAAAAAAGGGAAGAAGGGTGCAGAAAGAAGCAAGAGAGGTGCAGAAAGACGCCTGAGAAATGCAGAAAGAGGCAAGAGAGGTGGAGAATGAGGCAAGAGAGGAGCAGAAAGAAGCAAGAGCAGTGCATAAATAACCAACAGAGGTGCAAAAAGAAGCAAGAGCGGTACAGAAAAAGGTAGAAGACGTGCACAAAGAGGCAAGAGAGGTTCAGAAAGAGGCAGGAGGGGTGCAGAAAGAAGGAAGAGAAGTGCAGAAAGAGGCAAGATAATTGCTGAAAGAAGCAACAGAGGTGTACAAAGAAGCGATAGAAGTAAAGAAAGAGGCAAGTGAGGTGCAGAAAGAAGCAAGAGCAGTGCAGAAAGAACCAACAGATGTGCAAAAAGGGGCCAGAGGGGTGCGGAAAAAGGTAGGAGAGGTGCACAAAGAGGCAAGAGAGGTACAGAAAGAGGCAGGAGGGGTGCAGAAAGAAGGAAGACAAGTGCAGAAAGAAGCAACAGAGGTGCTGAAAGAGGTGCGAAGGGTGCAGAAAGAGCAAGAGAAGTACAGAAAAAAGCAACAGAGGTATAGAAAGAGGCAAGAGAGGTGCAGAAACAGGCAGGAAAGGTGCAGAAAGAGGGAACAGGGGTGCAGAAAGAGGCAAGAGAGGTGCAGAAAGAGGGGAGAGGGGTGCAGAAAGAGGCAAGAGGGGTGCAGAACGAAGCAAGTGAGGTGCAGAAAGATGGAAGAGAGGTGCAGAAACAAGCAAGAGAAGTGCAGAAAGAGGCAAGAGAATTGCTGAAATAAGCAATAGAGGTGTAGAAAGAAGCAGGAGAAGTGCTGAAAGAGGCAAGTGAGGTGCAGAAAGAAGTAAGAGCAGTGCAGAAAGAACCAACAGACGTGCAAAAAGAAGCAAGAGCGGTACAGAAAAAGGTAGAAGAGGTGCACAAAGAGGCAAGAGAGGTACAGAAAGAGGCAGGAAGGGTGCAGAAAGAAGGAAGAGAAGTGCATAATAAAGCAACAGAGGTGCTGAAAGAGGCACGAAGGGTGCAGAAAGAGCAAGAGAAGTGCAGACATAACCAACAGAGGTACAGAAAGAGGAAAGAGAGGTGCAGAAACAGGCAAGAAAGGTGCAGAAAGAGGCAAGAGAGGTCCAGAAAGAGAGAAGAGGGGTACAGAAAGAGGCAAGAGGGGTGCAGAAAGAAGCAAGTGAGGTGTAGAAAGAGGCAACAGCAGTGCATAAAGACGCAAGAGAGGTGTGGAAAGAAGCAAGAGAAGTGCAGAAAGAGGCAAGTGAGGTGAAGAAAATGGCAAGAGAAAAGCAGAAAGAGGCAAGAGGGATGCAAAAAAGGGAAGAAGGGTGCAGAAAGAAGCAAGAGAGGTGCAGAAAGAAACCTGAGAAGTGCAGAAAGAGGCAAGAGAGGTGCAGAAAGAGGCAAGAGAGGAGCAGAAAGAAGCAAGAGCAGTGCATAAAGAACCAACAGAGGTGCAAAAAGAAGCAAGAGCGGTACAGAAAAAGGTAGAAGAGGTGCACAAAGAGGCAAGAGAGGTTCAGAAAGTGGCAGGAGGGGTGCAGAAAGAAGGAAGAGAAGTGCAGAGAGAGGGAAGATAATTGCTGAAAGAAGCAACAGAGGTGTACAAAGAAGCAATAGAAGTAAAGAAAGAGGCAAGTGAGGTGCAGAAAGAAGAGCAGTGCAGAAAGAAACATAGAGGTGCAAAAAGGGGCAAGAGGGGTGCGGAAAAAGGTAGGAGAGGTGCACAAAGAGGCAAGAGAGGTACAGAAAGAGGCAGGAGGGGTGCAGAAAGAAGGAAGACAAGTGCAGAAAGAAGCAACAGAAGTGCTGAAAGAGGTGCGAAGGGTGCCGAAAGAGCAAGAGAAGTACAGAAAAAAGCAACAGAGGTATAGAAAGAGGCAAGAGAGGTGCAGAAACAGGCAGGAACGGTGCAGAAAGAGGGAACAGGGGTGCAGAAAGAGTCAAGAGAGGTACAAAAAGAGGGGATAGGGGTGCAGAAAGAGGCAAGGGGGGTGCAGAACGAAGCAAGTGAGGTGCAGAGAGATGGAAGAGAGGTGCAGAAACAAGCAAGAGAAGTGCAGAAAGAGGCAAGAGAATTGCTGAAATATGCAATAGAGGTGTAGAAAGAAGCAAGAGAAGTGCAGAAAGAGGCAAGTGAGGAGCAGAAATAAGTAAGAGCAGTGCAGAAAGAACCAACAGAGGTGCAAAAAGAAGCAAGAGTGGTACAGAAAAAGGTAGAAGAGGTGCACAAAGAGGCAAGAGAGGTTCAGAAAGAGGCAGGAGGGGTGCAGAAAGAAGGAAGCGAAGTGCAGAAAGAAGCAACAGAGGTTCTGAAAGAGGCGCAAAGGATGCAGAAAGAGCAAGAGAAGTGCAGAAAGAAGCAACAGAGATGTAGCAAGGGGTAAGTGGGGTGAATAAGGAGGCAAGAGGGATACAGAAAGAAACAAGAGAGGTGCAGCAAGAAGAAAGAGGGGTGCAGAAAGAGAGAAGAGTGTTGTGAAAGAGGCATGAGGGTTGCAGAAAGAAGCAACAGAAATGTAGAAAGAGGCAAGAGAGGTGCAGAAAGAAGCAAGAGTGGTTTACACACCATTAGTACCAATTTAATACTCACATTTAGCAATAAGTAACAGGTGACCATTCTAGGTTTGCACAGGGCCTTCCACCACGCTGTAACACTTGTTGCTGCATTTTTGGTAACGTTTGAGCCGTTTGAGCTAGAAACAATGTTTTTTTTGTTCAAATCTGCAGATTATGCAGCAGATGATGGATTATGTGGCAAATGCGGAAAATGTATAATTGTGCAAAAGTCGGTGCAGCCAAACAGTCACATAATTCCAGTGGCCCTGCTCATACCTCTGACTAGGTCCAGAAGTGCTCCTCAGTGGTTCCTTCTTTTTTTTTGACTCATTGAGTTCATAGTTTAGTTTCTATGGAAACGAGGAAGACTAAACCTGAGGTTACAACTCCACAACACAGACTATCATACCACACAATTACTCTCCATAACACATAATCCCACTCTACATAATTCCTATACACTAAGTACCACATACTTTCTAACCACATAATTTCACTGCACAACGTACCGCATAATTCCACTACACACAGCCTACATTCACTCCACTCCAAGAAACATTATTAAAACACTTTTACATTTACAACGCCAATAGCTCTAACTCTCGCAAATGCAAAACCTATCACATTGCAAATGCTTCTTTATCTAGTAGTCGCGTTTGCAGAGTGGTGGAGAAAGGGTGCTGGGCCTCCGACCAGCGCTCAGGAATTCCACTGTGTAGGCCTTACAGGAGGTATCAGGAGGGCTTCTTAGCCCCCAAAGTCCCTAAGGAGTAAAGTGGACTTCATCCCCCATCCCGTAGTCTGCCAGGAGGTGCGTTTGCAGAGTGGTGGAGAAAGGGGGCGTGGCCTCCGAAGACGTCTTAGCAATCCCACTGTGTGGGACTTACTGGAGGTAACAAGAGGGGTAGTTGGCCCCCAAGGACATCCTTGGGGCCAACTACCCCTCCTATTACCTCCAGTAAGTCCCACACAGCAGGATTGCTAAGTTCTCATAGCAGGCCACGCCCCCTTTGCCCACCACTCTGCAAACACGCTCCCTGGCACGCTCTTGGATGGGGATTGAAGTCCCCTTCGCTGCTGGGGGTGGTTAGGGGCCAACTAGCCTACCTGTTACCTCCAGTAAGCCCCACACAGTGGGATTGCTGAAAGGTGGACACAGGCCATGCCCCCTTTGTCCACCACTCTGAAAACCCGCCTCCTGGCACACTCTTGGTTGGGGAAGGAAGTCTCCTTACCTCCTGAGGGTCCCTGGGGGCCAACTAGCCCTCCTGTTACCTCCGGTAAGACCCACACAGCTGGATTGCTGAGAGTGGTCCGAGGCCACGCCCCTTTTTTACACCACTCTGCAAACGCGCCTCCTAGCGTACTGCTGCTTGGCGGATGAAGTCCACTTTAGTCCTGAGGTCCTCAGGACACAAGAGGACCTCATCACCCCACCAGCAGTGCGCCAAGAGTCGGGTTTGCAGAGTGGTGTAAAAGGGTCGTGGCCTCGGACCACCTCTCAGCAATCCCACTGTGTGGGGATTACTGGAGGTACCTGGTGGGCTAGTTGGCCCCCAGGGACCCTTAGGAATGAAGGGGACTTAATCCCCCAAGTTAGAACGCGCCAGGGGGCGCGTTTGCAGAGTGTTGCAGGGAAGGCGCGGGGGCCTCCGGCGAGATGCCGGCTTTTTTTTTCTAAAAATATTTTTAGAAGGGGGGCTGTGTGGCCTCCCTTCTTTCAGTATTTTTTGGGCCCTGGGGACCCCATCCCCCAGGGCCTGAGCCTATTTTTATTTTTTTTTTAAACGGGAAGGGGGCTGCGTGGCCCCCCTCCCCTGGGCCACTTCTGGCCCTGGGGACCCCATCCACCGGGGCCTGGCCAGCCTTGATTATTATTTTTTGGAGGGGGGGCCGTGTGGCCCCCTTCATGAGGCCATTTTTGGCCCGGGGGACCGCATCCTCTGGAGCATGGCCAAAGCTTTAAAAACATTTTTTTTAGGGAGGGGGGCCACATGGCCCCCCTTCCCTGGGCCACTATTGGCCCCGGGGACCCCATCCCCCGGGGCTTGGCCAATGCTTTTTATTTTTAATTAGGGAGGGGGCTGCATGGCCCCCCCTCCCCTCGGGCACTTCTGGCCCTAGGGACCCCATCCACCGGGGCCTGGCCAGCCTTGATTTTTTTTTCTTGGAGGGGGTCCGCGTGGCCCCCCTCCTGAGGCCATTTATGGCATGGGGGACCCCATCCTCTGAGGCATAGCCAAAGTATTAAAAACATTTTTTAGGGAGGGGGGCCACTATTGGCCCCGGGGACCCCATCCCCTGGGGCTTGGCCAATGCTTTTTTTAAAATTAGGGAGGGGGGCTGCATGGCGCCCCTCCCCTTGGCCACTTCTGGCCCCGGGACCCCATCCCCCAGGGCCAGCCCTCAAGTTGGGGACCGTGGGGGAGCCCCAATGTCCCCACGGTCCCAACCGGCTCCCCACCTTTTGTGGGAGCTGACATTGCTTTTGGGCAAGCGGGAATTGCTTGCCCAAAAGCAATTCTGCTTTGCTTCTTGGAAGCGAGAGCAGGTTTCCTGCTCTTGCTTCCAAGAAGCAAAGTAGGAGTTTGCTATGGCAGGGTGGGAGCCGTGCTCCCACCCTGCCATAGCAAATGACAATGTCCCGGAGGTAGGCACCCCGGGACATGCTGGAGCCAGACATGGGGGGTGGCAGTCCCCAGGGCCATCAAGGGCTCGATGAGGGGGGCCACGCCGCCCCCCTCCAACATATATGCAAAGCCCCGGGGAGGTGGTGGTCCCCAGGGCAATGTGTGGGGGGCAATAGCCCCCTGCCACACCTTTATTTTTAAAAAAAGCCCTGGGGAGTTGGTGGTCCCCGGGGCTGCGGGGTGCCACGAGCCCCCCGCATTTCAATAAGGATTGCCCCGGGGAGATGGCAGTCCCCGGGGCTGTGGAAGCCCCACGGGCCCCCGCACCAGGGACCTGGCCCACCAGGGGGCTTTAAGAAAACAAAGTGCGGGAGACCGCACTTCAATTTTTTTAAATTTTCTTTCGGATTCGCGCACCCAGCGCGACCCTGGCCGAATTGATTTTAAAAATAATGCTTTTTTTGAGCCTGGGGGTCCCTGTGGGACCCCTAAGTGGGCCTAGGGGGTCAGGGTGTTTCTACCCTGCCTCCTTTTCTTCATTTTTAACTTTTTTTTTCCTGTGACTCGGTCACAAGATGGCTGACAACACATTCTGGTTTGGAGTGTTGGCAGCCAATGAGAATGAAGCTCATGCTCAGGAGGAGTTGCGGCTCTTCCTCGGTGCTCAGATATATAAATTGTTATTTTTTGAATTTCTCAGGAACTACTGAACGGATTTACACTATTTAAAAAAAAAGTTGCTTTCTGAACTAAGAGCTACCTGTTTGCCATATTTGGTGTAATTCCGTTCAGCAGTTCGGGCTGTAGCCTGTTCCAAATCTTCCTATGGAAATTAACATGGGGAAAACACGTTTTGGGACCCCCTTTTTTCTCGGCCCCCGCTTGGCGAATCACCCCCAAACTTTCAAGACAGGAGCTGACCTGAGCTGATCATTAGTTTTGAAAATTTCGCAAAGATTCGTCAAACGGCGCCAAAGATATTGGTAAAAGAAAAAACGCTTTTTGAATAGAAACAAAGTTCTAACTATAACTACCTACTGGCGACCGCCAGTAGGTAATATATATATATATATATATATATATCTGGGATTGCGCTGCAGTTCGCCGATCCGCAGCCTTACGATGCCGATGCCAGCGACGGCAGCAGCAGCCGTCTATAAGTAGAAACCACAGGACGATGCAGGAATTCCAACAAGGACCAAGCGGCACACCGGAGGACTATACACAAATTTATTGTGCACACAAACAACGCGTTTCGGCGATGCCTTTATCAAGTTAGTATATTACGTTCCAATTCCCATAGAAATACTCAGACAAGTTCATAGACATAAAGAACATACTGCAAACACAATCAATCGCAATTAATATATATAAATCCACATAATTCAAAATAAATCCACATAGTTCAAAATAAATAGACAATAGTGCTGGTTAAATACATGTCACCATAGCCTTGCTGAGCTTGCAAATTGTAATCATTGCGATGTAGATCATAGACATAGAAAAAATATATATATGTAAACATTCTGCCATGTGCTATTAGCCACAGAAAAAAGCATCGCCTGGTTGGGTGAGGAGATATTATGATCCCATATATCTCTCCTTACAATTAATCTAAGGCGATGTTCCTAATCCCGAAATTCTCAAATTAGGAACTATAGCGGCTTGAAAGCAAGAATAAGCCTTACACCACATATTAATGGAAATCACATTCATGCTAATTAGCACAATGGCATAGAGTTGATTTACCAATCCAGGGTAATGAACCCCATTTACTAAAGTCTCAAGGCCAAACAGGGAACACCAGCACTACCGGGTGATGTACCCCTAAAGAAAGTTGCAGTATCGTATATTACAAATGAAAAAATCATCTGGGCGGAACGTTATACTATGCATGTGTGCAAAGACGACTAGTGACAAGTGCAAAAAGTGCAATAGATTATATACAGTGAAATGGCATAGGGGTAGCGAGTACGGCAATGGTGAGAATCTAACAAAGCTGGAGGGTTAAATTGATTTAAAGTTCAATTGGCAATCACAGGGATATGAATGCATGCATTGTCCGCTAGGATAAATTATAGTCAGAAGAACAGCCTCAATATTACAGATAGTAAACATCAAAGGGAATTCAGTGATCAAGAACTTAGATACAGTACATATTATTTAACACCAATGTGGGTGGCTAGCTCCTCCCCACTATTGAGCCTACCTGGCATCTTAGTATTGAGCTCAATGATGTACTTGGATTCAGCCACCCGTAATTGTTTCTCTCGGTCCTCACCCCTCGGGTGTGGCATAATTCGATCAATTCCCCAAAATTCCAAGAGAGAACTATTGCTATGATGTTTTTCAGAAAAATGTCTGGCCACAGGGTAGCTGAAGTCACAATTGGTCACTGCTCTCATATGCTGCAGAATTCTAGTTTTTAACTGTAACTTGGTGCTCCCAATATACCTGAGACCACAAGGACATTGTAAAATGTATATAACAAAATCACTAGTGCAGGTAATGAATTTGGTGATCTTTTTAATATTCGAACCCCTACTGGTAAAGTGGTCTCTGCTCCTGCTATTTTTACAAGCTTTGCAGGAGCCACATTTGACGAACCCCTTCTGGGATCTGAGCCAACTCTCATTTTTGGTTTCCCTTGGAAAACTCTGGACCAGCCGGTCCTTGAGGGATCCTGATTTTTTGTATGTTATTTGGGGAGCTTTACCAATGCATTTGCCTATCACTGGGTCAGTTTCTAATAGACTCCAATGTTTTTTCATGATTCACCTGATGTCACCTGACCTAGTGTTAAAGGTGGTAATCATACGGGGAATCAATTTCTTAGTTATTGTTTGAACATCTGATTTGCCCTGAAACAAAGCCTCATTTTGGGTTAGTTTCTCTACTTTTTTGGCTGCGTCGGACAGAACTTTGGTGTTATAACTGCGTTGAACAAACCTTTGTTCCATTGTTTTGCGTTCCTTGTTGTAACCCGCCTCTGAACTACAGTTACGGCGGGCTCGGAGGAATTCCCCATAGGGGATGCTGTTGATGAGGGGAGTAGGATGATTACTGGCAGCATGGAGAAGTGTATTTCCTGCGGTCTCTTTCCTAAAGAGGCTAGTGACCATTTGATTTTCAATTATATTAATCGCAACATCAAGAAACTCGCAATAAACATTACTGATTTTATACGTAAAACGTAAATTCAAATTATTGGTAGACAGTTTCTCTATGAATTCATGTGCCTGATGTTTTGACCCATCCCAAATCAGGAACAGGTCATCAATATACCTGATCCAGATTGAGATGTGTTCGGTATACTGATCATTTTCCTCAACCCAGACCACCCGTTCCTCCCACCAGCCCAGAAAAAGATTCGCTAGACTGGGGGCAAAACAAGTGCCCATTGCTGTACCGGACTTTTGGCGATGCTTTTTTCTGTGGCTAATAGCACATGGCAGGATGTTTACATATATATATATTTTTTCTATGTCTATGATCTACATCGCAATGATTACAATTTGCAAGCTCAGCAAGGCTATGGTGACATGTATTTAACCAGCACTATTGTCTATTTATTTTGAACTATGTGGATTTATTTTGAATTATGTGGATTTATATATATTAATTACGATTGATTGTGTTTGCAGTATGTTCTTTGTGCCTATGAACTCGTCTGAGTATTTCTATGGGAATTGGAACGTAATATACTAACTTGATAAAGGCATCGCCGAAACGCGTTGTTTGTGTGCACAATAAATTTGTGTATAGTCCTCCGGTGTGCCGCTTGGTCCTTGTTGGAATTCCTGCATTGTCCTGTGGTATATATAAGCAATGAGGAAAACTCCATAAGCCAGTTTTTAGCAGTTGCCCATGAAGAAGAGGCTGCCGCCTCGAAACGCGTAGGCGAATGAAATAAAAGTTTCCTGACATGCCGAGGTTTGTTTCCGTGATTAATGCCGAAAGGTGACGTGCTGGGAGTGCGAGTTCAAAGCTCTTGGGCATTTGGACAACAAAATGATTTGCGCGGCGCCCTGCCGTGGAACTCGCACCATCTTGTGAATTAAAGAGGCTGCGCAACACTGAACTGTGACCCGTTGCAATCAGCGCAGCAGATGTGGATTCAACTAACTTACCTGACATCGTGGAGCCCACTAAAGGTGTTTTAATTCAATTCAATGCTGCATAAATTAAAAACTGGCACGGAACCCACTGTGGGTGTCTCAATGTATTTCCAAGGACCACAAGTCCCTGCATGCACCAGACAAAGTCAGCGTGATGAACGTGGCCCACTGAGGGCAGTACAGGTGCAAGCAATGAGAAAAACTCCATAAGCCAGTTTTTAGCAGTTGCCCATGAAGAAGAGGCTGCCGCCTCGAAACGCGTAGGCGAATGAAATAAAAGTTTCCTGACATGCCGAGGTTTGTTTCCGTGATTAATGCCGAAAGGTGACGTGCTGGGAGTGCGAGTTCAAAGCTCTTGGGCATTTGGACAACAAAATGATTTGCGCGGCGCCCTGCCGTGGAACTCGCACCATCTTGTGAATTAAAGAGGCTGCGCAACACTGAACTGTGACCCGTTATGATCAGCGCAGCAGATGTGGATTCAACTAACTTACCTGACATCGTGGAGCCCACTAAAGGTGTTTTAATTCAATTCAATGCTGCATAAATTAAAAACTGGCACGGAACCCACTGTGGGTGTCTCAATGTATTTCCAAGGACCACAAGTCCCTGCATGCACCAGACAAAGTCAGCGTGATGAACGTGGCCCACTGAGGGCAGTACAGGTGCAAGCAATGAGGAAAACTCCATAAGCCAGTTTTTAGCAGTTGCCCATGAAGAAGAGACTGCCGCCTCGAAACGCGTAGGCGAATGAAATAAAAGTTTCCTGACATGCCGAGGTTTGTTTCCGTGATTAATGCCGAAAGGTGACGTGCTGGGAGTGCGAGTTCAAAGCTCTTGGGCATTTGGACAACAAAATGATTTGCGCGGCGCCCTGCCGTGGAACTCGCACCATCTTGTGAATTAAAGAGGCTGCGCAACACTGAACTGTGACCCGTTGCGATCAGCGCAGCAGATGTGGATTCAACTAACTTACCTGACATCGTGGAGCCCACTAAAGGTGTTTTAATTCAATTCAATGCTGCATAAATTAAAAACTGGCACGGAACCCACTGTGGGTGTCTCAATGTATTTCCAAGGACCACAAGTCCCTGCATGCACCAGACAAAGTCAGCGTGATGAACGTGGCCCACTGAGGGCAGTACAGGTGCAAGCAATGAGGAAAACTCCATAAGCCAGTTTTTAGCAGTTGCCCATGAAGAAGAGGCTGCCGCCTCGAAACGCGTAGGCGAATGAAATAAAAGTTTCCTGACATGCCGAGGTTTGTTTCCGTGATTAATGCCGAAAGGTGACGTGCTGGGAGTGCGAGTTCAAAGCTCTTGGGCATTTGGACAACAATATATATATATATATATATATATATATATATATATATATATATATATATATATATATATATATATATATATATATATATATATATATATATATATATATACACTCTCTGAAAAAACAAAGGTTAAAGGGGTAAAGTGACGTTATAGGCAGGTGAAAATGTCAGTGATAACATTACATTTTAAACTAAACAAAAAGTACTGAAATTCACCAGTTATATTTAACTGAAGAAATTATATCTCGTGCTGCCGCCATGCACAGTGTTGTCATCAATGATGTTATTTCAGATATCATTAGTGATGTATTTATTGATGTCATAGAATGTCATGACAGATGTCATATGTGATGTCATAATCAGTGCATGGCAAGGGCACAGTTATAGTTACTTCAGTGTTTTTGTGCATTCACAATGTTACTTTTTCACTGACATTTTCACCTCACTATAACGTCACCTTAACCTTTTTTAGTTCAATTAATTTCTGGTGCTTTTTTTAATTATAAAGTAAGGTATTATTACCTTAACCTAACTATAACAGCACTTTACCCTTTGGCTTTTCAGGGAATTTCTAAGGATTTTCTTTAACATAAAGTAATAAAGGGTGTAATTTTAAGAAAGGCAGACCTACTGGATTTGTCAAGGGGTCAGAAGACCAAAATATAACAAGCATTCACAAAGCCAATAGGTCGGGCATTGGCCGCCAGCCTTTTGCCAATTCTTTGGTCATGGTTTTTCCGAAACATTTTTGTGTGTGAATCTAAAAAAAAACAAATGGCTAAAGGCAAAAGTGTTTTTAAGGTCTCAAAAAGTACACATTACCATGGCACACTTGGCCCTGAAGGGAACTATCTTGTGTGTGGATGTACTCCTTGTGAAAGGACAGTCTGCTGTAACTAATAGTGAAGTCAGTTAATGGCTGAAGGGGGTTAACATTGCCCCTTGATGCATGCTGGAGTAGGTGATAGAAACATGTAAATGGCACAGTCAGAAACTAATGGATGAAGTAACTATGTTATACATAATGTTAGTAAAATCAAAACAACTTGGCTAACAGACCTACAAAATCTATTGGTCTAATACTGTCTGCTGTCCTCGCCTTTGAGAGAGAAGGCAATGGAGAAGGGAAGAAAGAAAAAAGGAAGGAAGACAGACAGACTTAAAAAGGAAGAAGAACAAAAAAGGATGGAATGAGGGCAAAAAGGAAGGAAGGGAGGGAGGCAAGAAGGGAAAGTTACGAAAGAAAGAAAACAGATAAAAGGAAAGAAGGCAAAAAAAAGAAAACCGGAAAAAAGTAAAAATGCAGGATATAAAGCTGCAGAAAGAAAAAAGGAAAGGTAAGAAAATTGAAAGAATGCAAAAAAGTGAAAGAAAAAAGAAAGAATGAAGAAAGAAATAAGAAAGAACGAATGAAGGAAAACAAAAGGAAGAAATATTGGATATTGAAATCCAAATTACACCCACCTATGTTTAGACAAAACTGCTACAAGTGTTCTACAAATTAAACATGAAAAAGTTTTGTTTCTTTCTGGGCAAAGTTTATTAAAGAGCCATTGGTGAAACAGAGTCCAGGAACACAACATGGTATACTGTGAAAGAGCATCAGTCCGCTTCAAAGGGAATTTAAACAGCATTTAGACAGGAACTGGTAAAGCTGACATGTGCCCTGTGCTCACTTCAGATGCATCCTACTAAAGGGAACTACATTGTGCCCACCCTGTGAAAGAGCAAAATGCAGTCACTCAAAGTGATGTTAACCACAGGCTTAAATCGACTGACCCATTGCCCCATACTGTATGCTGTAGTGGGCGGAAGCAAAATGGGAATGATACAATAACAGTCCAATGGGTCAAGAGAGGTGGCTGAAAGTACCTTTAAGTAAGTATATTATACATATTATTTTAGTCAAATCAAAAGGTTGTGTCTATCACAGACCTAAATAGCAGGCCTATTGGCTTTATCAGGAGTCAGTAGACCAACATATTTAAAGCAGACCTACAAACCTATTGGGTTTGCCAATAAATAACCATAAGTTTTATTAATAACTACAATCCAATGCATTTACATATACACACATGGCAGTGATTAGCACTCCTTACTGTCACAAAAATATTTCAAACAAAGCATTTTTCTTCAAAACAACCATAAATATGTATTGAGTCTTTCTTTAACACTCTTCAGGCCACAAAATGCAGCCATAGGACCAACCTTAAGGTGTCCCCGCATTCCAGCAGAAAAGCATACAGCTCCAGCTTGGAGGGCTTTAAAAATATGGTAAGCTCTCCTGGAGTCATGTATTCAATGTCCCTGGAAACTTACTACAACTTTTTTTCAACAGTTCTTAACAAGGCTACAGTGCTCCTTGCAGCACACCACAACATTTAAAAAAAGGATTTGTGGTGCCCCTGCCCCTTCTTGGGGCACCATGAGGATAAAGTAATAAATATCAATAGCCCTTACAGGCCATTATAGGGAGCCCCCGGTGGGAGCAGTGAATATGAAATGAGCAGCTACTCCTCTCATTTCATGTTGTCTGCTTTTCCTTTCTTAGTTATTTATTTATTTATTGCCCCGGCTCCTGCATCCCCACCGGTTCCCCAGCCAGCATCCATCCTGGGTGCCAGTAGGAGCCAGCAATCCTTTTTATTCAGTGTGTGCCCTGGTTTCACCTGGGGCAGCTAACAACTTTAAAACATTGAGGGTCATGGGAAGAGGGCCATTGTCCCCCACAGAAGTGCCGGCTCCCCTGCCAGCACCCATTCTGGGTGCTGGTGGAAGCTAGCTGCATTAGTTAGTTCCCACCCAGCGGGAGCAGCTTTTATTCTTTCTCTGGGCAGGAGCTGCCCGTAAGAGTGTGGGCAGGGAATTAGATTTCTGTTCCCTGCCCTGGCAATAGTGTTCCTCGGGCCATTATATGGTTTGGGGAGGGAATCACTACACCCCTCCCTAAAAAATATTTTTAAATGGCTTTGGAAAGGGCCACATGTAAGTATGTGTGTGTGTGTATATATATAAATGTCATAGAAATGAAAAAATTGGGAAATGAATTGACTGTCGCATAAACTTATGTGGATGGGAGTTACAACTTTGAATGATATGGAACTGGCTTGTGTCTCATTTGTCTAAATAAAGTTTTTGTTGAGGTATAGGTGGGGGATTCTGCCCCTTTAAAAGGTACACTCTGTACAATGTCACTATGGCCCTGTCGAAGGCTACGGCTGAAACGCGTAGGCCGTTTTACCTTGGTGCTGTCCATGTTTAAATAAATAAATTAAGGTTTTCTGAAGAATTACCTGCTTGGTGGTGTGTGCGATGGAGCAGATGCTGTGTGGGAGCTCTGACCGCTGTTTCGAGGGACTTCTCTACATATATATATATATAATATATATATATATATATATATATATATATATATATATATATATATATATTATCTACTGGCGGTCGCCAGTAGATAGTTATAGTTAGGACCTATTTTCCATAGGAAATCCGCAACATTCTATTTGAAATAACTCTTGTGTCGGTTGACGAATCTTCGTGAAATTTTCAAACTTTATGGCCCGCTCCGGTCCGCTCCTACCCTGAAAGTTTCGGGGTGATTCGTCAAGCGGGGGCCGAGAAAAAAGGGGGGTCCCAAAACGTGTTTTCCCCATTCATTTTCCCATAGGAAACTTTAGCCACGGCTACAGCCCGAACTGCTGAACGGAATTACACAAAATTTGGCAAAGAGGTAGTTCTTGGTTCAGAAAGAACCCTTTTGTTAAATGGTGTAAATCCGTTCAGTAGTTGCGGAGAAATTAAAAAATAAGAGTCAAAAAATCAATTTCCCATAGGAAACTTTATGCAAGGCTACAGCCCGAACTGCTGAACGGAATTACACCAAATTTGGCAAAGAGGTAGTTCTTGGTTCAGTAAGAACCCTTTTGTTAAATGGTGTAAATCCGTTCAGTAGTTGCTGAGAAAATCAAAAGTAAAAACACATATATATCTGGGCGGAGCCTAACCACACATGTCATCGTGAGATCTGATTGGCTGTCAGCACTTCATCCTGGAATTGCTGGCAGCCATCTTGGGACCAATATAAATGATAGTACCCCATTGAAATGCATTGTAGTGAATCGAAGATTTTGAGGGTTACCAAAAGGAGAACTATAAAGGGTGATAACAGACTTTAGTTACATTAGAATTCATTTGTTGATGGTACCATACTAATTTCAGGAATTGTGGTGTGTTCTAAGGTGATTTTACCCTGTGAAAAACCTTCTGCTGGGATATCATGAATCATGTTTGAGAGAAAACTATTTTCACATGCTTGTCCCATACAGTTTTGGAAGGTGCTCCAGAAGCTAAAATGAGAGCATATTTTCTGTAAATTCACATTATCTTTCTCAGTCATGTGAGAATGAAGTCTGACATTCTCAGTAAAACATGTACATCCAACAAAGGCAGAGACTGTCAGTTGATTCCTTTGTGTTCTACTGCAGCTTCCCAGAATGTTCTAAAGAACAACTAGAGTGCTAACAGCCTTACTTATGACAAAAGTATGGCACACCTGAAGCCATCTTGATTGGAATAAACTGGTAACACTTAAAACATTTAATTTAAAAAGGAACAAAATGATGGGGTTCATTTTGTCATAGAAATTATGGTTAGTGCTGTAGAAAGAAAAATTAGGACGTTTCAAGTGTGATCTCAAATATCTTCCTGTTATATTTCAACAGGAGCAGCCTGTCAGTTGATGCCTTTGTGTTCTACTGCAGCTTCCCAGAGTGTTCTAAAGAACAACTAGAGTGCTAACAGCCTTACTTATGACACAAGTATGGCACACCTGAAGCCATCTTGATTGGAATAAACTGGTAACACTTAAAACATTTAATTTAAAAAGGAACAAAATGAGGGGGTTCATTTTGCCATAGAAATTATGGTTAGTGCTGCAAAAAGAAAATTTAGGGCATGTTTTAAGTGAGATCTCAAATCCTCTTCTATTTCATTAGAAAATTCTGACATGCAGACTGAAACAATCACTTTTAATTTCCAGTTAACTCCTTGGTGAGCAGTAGCTTTACTACAGTGATCTAATGAACAACTAGAGTGCTAACATTCTGAATTTATGGCAAATGTGTGACACATCTGAATGCCTTCTTGATGGAATCAAAGTAAAAAACTGAAAGCATTTCCTACTGAGGAGACTGTAGTAAATGAGGAAATTAGGAAACTTCATAACAAATAAGTCTCCCAAGATGGCCACCAGAGAAAAAAGAGCCCAAATGAAGCACAAATATCACCCAGAGGTAGCCCACGTATAGCCCAATGACAGAAGTGTGCAAAACACTTTTTATTTTTTGTTTTTTTTGCAGTTATATATAGTGCAGACTGGTCAGGTATTGGAGTGCTTTACATGAGCATTGGTTACATCACACAAGGACAAATTCATGTTGGTTGACCCCTACACTACCCAAACACCACTGCACTACCCTAAACCCTAAAACACTACCCCCAGCACGACCCCCTTCACTACCCAAACACAACTGCACTACCCTAAACTCAAAAACACTACCCCCAGCACGACCCCCTACACTACCCAAACACCACTGCACTACCCTAAACCCTAAATCTACCCCCTACACTACACAAATACCACTGCACTACCCTAAACCCTAAAACACTAGAACCCAGCACAACCCCCTACAGTACACAAACACCACTGCACTACCCTAAAACACTACCCCCTACACTACACAAACACCATTGCACTACCCTAAACCCTAAAACACTACCCCCAGCATGACCCACTACACAAACACCACTGCACTACCCTAAACCCTAAAACACTACCCCAGCATGACCCCCTACACTACCCAAACACCACTGCACTACCCTAAACCCTAAAACACTACCCCCAGCACGACTCCCTATACTACACAAACACCACTGGACTACCCTAAACCCTAAAACACTACCCCCAGCACGACTCCCTACACTACCTAAACACCACTGCACTACACTAAACCCTAAATCTACCCCCAGCATGACCTCCCACACTACACAAACACCACTGCACTACCCTACACCATAAAACACTACCCCCAGCACGACCCCCTACACTACCCAAACACCACTGCACTACCATAAACCCTAAAACACTAACCCCAGCATGACCCCCTACACTACCCAAACACCACTGCACTACCCTATACCCTAAAACACAACCCCGTACACTACACAAACACAACTGCACTACCCTAAACCCTAAAACACTACCCACAGCATGACCCCCTACACTACACAAACACCACTGCACTACCCTAAACCCTAAAACACTACCCCCTACACTACACAAACACCACTGCCCTACCCTAAACCCTAAAACACAACGCCCAGCATGACCCCCTACACTACACAAACACCACTGCACTACCCTAAACCCCTACACTATACAAACACCACTGCATTACTCTAAACCCTAAAACACTACCCCCAGCACGACCCCCTCCCCACACAAACACCACTGCACTACCCTAAACCCTAAATCGACCCCCAGCACGACCCCCTACACTACCCAAACACCACTGCCATACCCAAAACCCTAAAACACTACCCCCAGCATGAACCCCTACACTACCCAAACACCACTGCACTACCCTAAACCTTAAAACACTACCCCCAGCACTACCCCCTACACTACACAAACACCACTGCACTACCCTAAACCCTAAAACACTACCCCAGCACTACCCCTACACTACCCAAACACCACTGCACTAACATAAACCCTAAAACACTACCCCCAGCACAACCCCCTACACTACACAAACACCACTGCACTACCCTAAACCCTAAAACACTACCCCCAGCACGACTCCCTACACTACCCAAACACCACTGCACTACCCTAAACCCTAAATCTACCCCCAGCACGACCCCCTACACTACCCAAACACCACTGCACTACCCTACACCATAAAACACTACCCCCAGCATGACCCCCTACACTACACAAACACCACTGCACTACCCTAAACCATAAAACACTACCACCAGCATGACCCCCTACACTACTCAAACACCACTGCACTACCCTAAACCCTAAAACACTAACCCAGCACGACCCCCTACACTACCCATACACCACTGCACTACCCTAAAGCCTAAAACACTACCCCCAGCACGACCCCCTACACTACTGCACTACCCTAAACCCTAAAACACTACCCCCAGCATGACCCCCTACACCACCCAAACACCACTGCACTACCCTAAACCCTAGAAAAGAAACCCCCACCCCATGCCCAATACCCCTTAACTCTCACTCCTCATGGTTCCTCTCTCCTCGTGGTTCCTGCTTCACGTTGTCTCTGAGGGGCGGTGCACGTCGTTGTGAGGAAACGGAACAGCCTCTGTTTCCTTACAACGACATGGATCGTTCTACATGGTTTTAGAACGCATGGTCATTTACCATACATACCTTTACAACAAAATTCGTTGTAAAAGCATGCGTGGTAAATGACCATGCGTTCTAAAAATGCGTAGTAATGACTTTATGATGTACAACGCATGCGTGGTAATGCATGCGTTGTAATGGTATCGCAAAGTAAAAAAGTCGTTGTAATGGCTGTTTACCGATCAAAGCTGGCCCCTGTTCTTCAGTGAGACGTTTATTTGATTAATTAGGAGGAAGGAATGTGTTTTTGTTACCGAAAAGTGCATTCCCGGCTGTTGTATTGTGAAAGTGTCCGCGTGGCCTGGTTTCACTTCCGGTTAGAGAGTGGAAGAGTCTGTTTGGATCTAAAGGAGTTTTGTTGTTGGACGGGGCCGGCGCGAGATGTCATCAGAAAACATAGCTAATGGAAAGCATCCTCCCTGAAGTGTGGAGCAGTGCCATGAGAGGTCAACGAGTGTGCATCCCACCGCAGTATGACCGTACCGCGTGACCCATGTGCCACCTCCAGGGTACGGGAGGCAGAAGCGGCATCGCAGGTCCTCTTGAAGACCGTTGTAGCACTAATTCTACATTTTGGTACAAGGGCATTTTAACTTCGTTGTTCCTGCCAGATACAAAGAGAAGATCCTGTGTTATTCAGTGCCCTCGTTACCTTTTTGTGGGTTGTGGTGCTTGTCACTTCGCTGCCCCGCCGGTGCACACGACTGGGCACCCCACCTCGTGTGCCATCTGCAGGGCCTCTGCCCTCGGATCACTGGTTTCGGTTTCTGGAGTGGCAACATAAACAGTTGCTCCCAAAGGACTAGCCTGAACACTTAGGTGAATATCCCCTGCACCAGCATTCCACGGAAATTCTTTCCTAGCTCTCCCACGTCAACGACGACGTCATAATAGCACGGCTCCGCTCGCGACACCGTATGACGTCATCGGAGCCATAAGAGAACCTCGTCGGCGTGCTGACGTCAGTTCCACCCATTTTTTCCGTGCCACCGAGGCAAACAGGGGACCGAGACATTTTCACATGTATACATAGTATAATAAATATATATATATTCACTGAAAAAACCATAGGTTTCAGGCACGTTATAGTTAGAAATTAGCATTTAAAAAACCTTAGAAATTAACTGAAAAAACCATAGGTTTCAGGCACGTTATAGTTAGAAATTAGCATTTAAAAACCTTAGAAATTCACTGAAAAAACCAAAGGTTTCAGGGGCGTTATAGTTAGTTGGACATTTCACTCGTACAAAACCATAGAAATTCCCCCGTTATAGTTAGTTCAGCTAACTATAACTCGCGCGCCCGCAATGCACTGCTGATGACGTCACATATTACATCACTCATGACATGGTCAGTGACATCACTCATGACATCACTGATGACGTCACTGATGACATCATCCAGTGAATGTGTGTTTTTCTGAAAATTAAATATGTTTTATATATGTATATCTCAAGGTCGATGGAAGAATAAATGGGTATATAAGTGTCTAAATGGATGATTTTGTTTTGTAAAATTGATTGTATAACTGACTAAGTGTATCTTAGTGAATACATGGGTTAGTGAGTAATGTTTAAATATGAAAATATCTGTATCAGTCTCTCACTTTGTGTATAAGTGGCTGCATGGGTTGGTGAGTAGCTACATGAGTGTCTATATGAGTTATTAGTTGGTTTTTCGAGTATCAGTATGAGTGTCTGAGTGTCTGTATGGTTCGGTGGGGGTATTACTTAGTGCATAAATGCATGAATGAGTGACTCACTGTTTGTATGTGTTGAAGACAGCATGTGTGCAGGACTGTATAGGTGGATGAGTATGTGTATGGGTGTGTTAGTGAGTGAATGACTGTCTCAATAGTGTCTTTATGAGTAACTACATATGTTTTAAACTAGTATATGTGAGTATTGGTGTATATAAGTGAGTATATGTGAGAGTGAGAGATTGGAAGAGTTCCTGTACAAATAAGTAGGTGTTTCTATAAGTGATTGTTTAAGAGAGTAAGTATGTGTAAGTTTCTGTAGAAGTAAGTGTGGTAGTGTGTGTATAACTGTATATGCAAGTAAATGGATGTTTGATACTTTGTTTGCATGTGTGACTATGTGTGTGAGTAACTCTATGGATGAGTGGCGGTGTGTAACAGGATGTATAGGTGTATGAGTACATATGATGAGTGAGTACATGTATGAGTGACTGTATAGGGACTGTTGGTGAATGAGTGGATGTGTGTGTAGATCTTGGAATTACTGAATAGGTGTGTTGTAACTGGTATTGGTATGTCCATTGTTTTGAAAATGTTAGTTTGTATTTTTGAGTGTGTGTATCAAAGGTTATATTAGGGTGAGAGGAGGTCTGCCACTCTATCACAAGGATGATGTCATCAGTGATGTCATCAGTGATGTCATTTGAGATGTCATCAGTGATGTCATGAGTGATGTCACTGACCATGTCATGAGTGATGTAATATGTGACGTCATCAGCAGTGCATTGTGGGTACACGAGTTATAGTTAGCTGAACTAACTATAACGGGGAATTTCTATGGTTTTGTACGAGTGAAATGTCCAACTAACTATAACGCCCCTGAAACCTTTGTTTTTTTTCAGTGAATTTCTAAGGTTTTTTAAATGCTAATTTCTAACTATAACGTGCCTGAAACCTATGGTTTTTTCAGTGAATATATATATATATACGGTAATAGAGGTCATAGAAAGCCCCAAAACAAGGCATGGGGCGGGTCAGGATATCCCTAGACTGCCCCCCATATGTTCTGTTTCTTTTTATTCCGGTCATGAGGACTCAGTCCCTGAGTCCTAAACTGGCTGCTGCAACATCACTGTTAAAGACACACAAATGATGTAGACAGCCGGTCCGAGGTACTACCAGGTCTGCAGATATTCTTACATTTTGAACCTTAATTTCTCCAAAACTCCTGCACAAATTTACACCAAATCACAAAAAGCACGCTTTTACCTGTAAAGATCGAACTTTCTGCCAAATTTGGTGTAATTCCATTCAGCCGTTCCTATGGGAAATTGCATGGGGAAAATGCATTTTGGGAACTCCCCCTTTCCATCTATCTATCTATGTAGTCACTGCTTATGACCTCACATATTACATCACTCAAGACACGTTCGACGACATCATTTATGACATCACTAATGACATCATTGATGATATCATTGATGTCATCATTGATGACATCACAGATGACATCACTGATGGTGTCATCTGAGATTCTTTTGTACACGTTGCTCTATAAACGGGTGTAACATTTGAGGTCTGAAAGTAAGCACAAAATAGCTAAGAAGAATATGACGCATCAGTGAAGACAGCACAGAAACAACTCCCTTAGGTGTAGTAAACATGGATTATGTGCCTCATTAACCCTATGCAAACTAGTTCCGAACATGAGTTGGAATTTCAGAGAACACCATCATGGAAGCACAAAAGGACTTGCACTTTATATGATATGATCTTAATTCCTGTCTTGAAACTGCACTTGTAATTACACATGCTTCGTTAACTGACATGATAATATAAGTAGTTATGCACATATGGTATTTATGCAGTTGCACTGTATTATTTTCCATTTTGCTGTATTTTTTGCATAGCTGGTTCGGGAGCGCGGGGGAGCTGCGAACATCGTGTGGGTGGTTAGTTTAGGCATGCTGGGAGATGTAGTGTGACTGGACTGTTTTTTTGCAAACAGCACACTGTGCGCGACATGCACGTAGTCCAGTGTTTGTTTTTGTTGTGCACAAGTGGTGGGGTACTTGGAGGCAATTAGCCGTAGGGGAGAATAAGACTGGTCTTTTTCACTGCTGTCCATTTGAATATAATCGGGAACGGGGTTGCTTCTCACGTAGCTGACGGAAGAACGACATGATAGATGGGAATTCAAACATGCTGCCGCCGTTTAAATAAGACTGGACTTTGTTCCATGGGTCCACTTTTAGACACGAATGCTGTCAAGCATAAGATTCGGTAAGCTGACAAAGGGACATTGTTATAATGGGCTGTTCTCTCCGAGTGAAGGGGTTTCACTTGCAAATGTAGTTTCATTTGGTTTTTCACGTTTGGGTATGGATATTTTGGAGGTCTTATTTTGTTATACAAATGTGGGTTTCACGATCACTGTGTCCTTTGTTTTCAATAAGGATTATTTTTGAATTGAGGGGTCAGTAGGTCACAGATTTTTTGTTGGGCAAAAAAGCACTTCGGTTTGCATGCAGAATTTAATAATCTCAATGCACTAGGCATAATATTTACAGGTTTTGTCACTTCAGTTAAGGTCATATTTATTATGCTGAAGGGGTGCTTTTATGATATCTTGTATTTTAGATACCCCTGAGGAAGGGAACTATCCCGAAATGCATTGGGTACTTTAAAAGATATCGAGACGTGAACTCTCTCGTGCTACTGAGAAAAGCCTGGAAGGGCAAAATTTGAAAATCAAGTGCAAAATGAATTGAAGAACTATGAACACTTTGAGAATAAATATTGAGAAAATGTTGATAAAAAGAAGATTAAATTATCATAAACTGGCTAAAGAGTTTGGACTCTTCTGATTCATGTATGTATATGGCCTTGCAGCTTGACTGGGGACCTGATGAGGCTCCATTTCTTCCACATTAAGCCTATACCATACACTTCACGAGTAGCATAGTTAACATTAACAATGAACCACAGATATATGGGAGACCCTCATTGCATACGGTGTTCAATCTGTATACAACTGTTCAGAGAAAGCCATGTTCCTAAAAATACTGAACGTCTGTTCCAAAACGAATGCCGTACTATGTACAGCTTTTATCTGTATCAAACCCTGACAGTCACCAAACCTGCATTGAGAAATGAAGTTAATATGAGTAGAGACGTGGGTACTGTACACAGTAATCACTCTATGGAGGGAGTTTACCCTATACCAATCTGTTTGCAGACAGTGAGACCCTCATGCGAAATACACTACAGAGTAGAGTAGTAGTATCTAGTAAAAACAGTGTACACTCTATGCAACACTTTGCAAAAAAGACAGTTTGCTTAAAGTAAGCAATGTCTGAAGGTGCTAAAGATTATACTACCTGCAGCCTTTATACTATCTTGAAAACTTTACAGAGAGCCCATCTCCTGAAGCAAAACAAGCACATGTACATAGCTTTATACCTGGTGGACACAGTCTTCTATGTTATGTAGAAATTGTCATGCTTAGACGATACTGTTTAATAACTGCAAGCTGCTTACAATACTTATTAAGTAGTATGTAGAATCTTTGCCCTGTTACAAACTTCTGCAGAGCCTAAAAATGTGTGTGGAACATGCTGGACACAAGTTGTCAACTCTCACATGCACACTGGGTTCCTCTTCAATGCAAACATTTATAATGTGTTCAATACCTCTACACACATATGATGCATTAGGAGCACATGCATTTTGTAAACACTTTCACCCATCAGCTGGGCACAGGCTGTACAAAGTTAGAAATGCAATATGTGAGGTCATTAGCAGAGCAAAGTAGCGGTACAAGTTATAGTTAGCTCTGCTAACTATAACTGGTTTCTGTGCTTTTTTTAGTTCAAAATGTTAATGTTGTCACTGACAAGTTCACATAACTATAACGCTACTTTAAACTTTGCTTTTTCATTAAATTTCTAAAGTTAAAAAAAAATTAAAAATAGATGTTTTTATCACACCTAACTATAACATTACTATAGCATTACTTTATCCTTTGTTTTTTTACTGATCTTTTGTTTAAACTAAAGTAATATTTTATTACCATACATAAAGCCAACCCCCCCGCCGCATACAAACTTTTGCTGTGCGCACTAGTGGGTTGGCCACAGAGCCTTATATTTTTTAAAGGGGAGGTGTTCCCCCTTCCCGAGCCTAATTAAGACCATTAGGCCCTGAGGACCCCAGGGACTCATGCTTTTTAAAGGGGAAGGGGGCCAAGTGGTCCCCCTCCCCGAGCCTTATTAGGCCCTGGCAATCCCATCCTCCAGGGTGTTTTTTTAAAGGAGCTGGTGGCCATGTTGCCTCCCTCCCCAAGCCTTATTAGGTCCTAGGAACCCCATCCCTGGGCGTTTTTTTCTTATTGAAGAGGAGGAAGGGTCGTATCGCTCCCCTCCCTGAACCTTATTAGTCCCTCGGGACCTCATCCCCCAGGCCCATTTTGGCCCCCCTCCCTGATCCTCATTCAGCCCAAGGGACCCCATCCCCTATGGCTGTTTTTTTAAATTAAAGGGGGGAGGGGGCAGTTCGGCACCCCTCCCTGGGCCTTGTTAGGTCCTGGGAACCCCATCCCCCAGGGCCATTCATTTAAATTAGGGAGAGGGGGCTGTATGGCCCCCCTCCCTGAGCCTTGCTAGGCCCTGGGGACCCCATCCCCCAGGGTAATTATTAAAAAGGTAATTAGCAGTGCCTGGCGAGGGCAAAAGTTATAGTTACTTTATGGCACACTCATCCCCTTTCCCCAAGCCTTTACAGTCCCCAGGGACCCTATTCCCTGTGGCCATACTCATTTTTTAAGGGGAGCGAGCATGCAGCCTCACTCCCTGAGCCAATACTGGCCCCGGAGACCACATCCTCTGGGATATTCAGTAGTTGCCCAGAACAGAATGCTTGGGGACACGGAGGGAGTCCCAGGGTCTCCAAAGTCCCGCCCCCTCCCCTAATATGCACCCATCCTGGTGGATTTGCTCCTGCCCAGTGAGAGCAGCTTATTTTCTATGTTTCTGCCAAACTGGAGCATTCTCTATCTCCCAGCACGCAAGAGTGCATGCAGGGAAAATAATGTGTGCTCCCAGCCAGCAGTGACATTTTTGCAGCTCCTGCCAGGTGGGGACAGACAAGCTTTCCCTGCCTCAGCTCTTGTGTACAGGGAAACTGTGTCCCAGGGTGAGCTTTCCAGGACACAAAAGTGGGATCAGCCCCGGGGAATGGAGTCTCTGGGGCCTTTTGAGGCTCAGGGAGGAGGGTTGTGCACCTCCCTCCCCTTATTAAAATAGCAGTCCAAGGGTATGGGGCCTCTGTGGCCTTACAACCCTTACCCTTTAATCAAATATTGACCAGGGGAATGGTGTTCCCAGGGCCTCGTTGAGGATCAGGGAAGGGGGCTGCATGCCCCTGCCCTTTTCAAGCATTTCAGCCCCAGGGGATGGTGACCCTAGGGCCTTTGGAGGTTTCCTTTATCTTTGTATCTGCCCCAGGGGTTAGGGTCCCCAGGGCTTCAGAGAGGTTTGGAGAGGGCAGCAATGCTCTCCCTTCCTCTATAGCCTATTTGAAACCCCCAGGCCCTGACCCACCCCGGGAGGATTATTTATTTCAAGTCGGGGAGCCTGCATTTTGTTTCTTTAATTTTACTGTGGAATTGCGGATCCACTGCAAATTTGTCAAATAAAAAAATAATGTTTTGGCCCACCACCAGGCATAGGGGGACATTGTATTCCAATCCTGGCCCCTTATTATATGTATTATTATATTACTAAAACTCCCTTCCCCACCATGCACATTTTTCTCATCAATAATTTTAAACAAATGTTGCAGTGATATTATCAATGATGTCATACAAGATGTCATGAGTGATGTAATATGTGGGGTAAATAGCAATGCTTGGCAAGGGAGCAAGATATAGTTACCCTAGGACAGAAGTTATAGTTACTTGAGATTAGGGGTGGGCGGAATTTGCATAGTCGCGCTACGCAAAGCTCCGCGAAACGGTAAAAAATCTCCGCGAGCATGCAAAAGTTCCGCGAACACGCGGAATTGCTTGTTCCGCCTGTTCGCAATGCTTTTTTCCTGTTCGCGAACGCTGTTTGCGTGCTCGGGGAAAAATATCTTGCGAACACGCAATTTGAAAGCGCAAACAAGCAAAAAATTCAGCGAAGCCGCGGATCGCGGAATTTTTGCCAATTTCGCGTTCTCCGCGGAACGCAAAATTACCCAAATTCCGCAAATTCTGCGAGCGGAACGCAATTTACTGCCCAGGCCTACTTGAGATAACTATAACTGGTGAACTGTGTTTTTTCGAGTTTAAAACATTACGTTGTTACTGAACATTTCACATGACTATAACGTTCCTTTAACCTTTGCTTTTTTCACTGGATTTCTAGGGGTTGTAAATTAATATTTTATTACCTTACATAAATACAAGCCACGCAGAGCACAACCTTTGGCCCTGCACAGAGAGGGGATGGCTTCAGGGCTTGGCCGCAACCAACCCCCGCATACAGCCATCCCCACACTGCGCATGCCCTTTGGCCGTGCACGAAGGGGGGGTTGGCCATGGCCGTGCACAGTGGGGCTTGACAACCCTGCAGCCCACCCTCCACATGCAGCCAGCAATAGGCTGCACAAGACTTTCAGCCATGCGCATCAGGGGGTTGGCCATAGGGCCTGCAGACAACTCCCCTGCAGGCAGCCAACCCCCTGGGACCCTATCACTGGGGCCAAAACATATATATTAAGGAGAGGGGGACGTGCAGCCCCGCTCCCCAAGCCTTGTTAGGCCCTGGGTATTGCACCCCCAGGCCAAATATAATATAAAAGTAGAGAGGCAGTGCAGCCTCCCTCCTCCGAGCCTTATTAGGCCCCTGGGACCCCATCCCCTTGAGTTGAGAAATTAATAAAAGGAGGGGGGAATGCATCCCCCCAAGCCTAATTATTTAAGCCCTGGGGAACCCATATCCCTGGGCTGAAATATAAATAAAAGGGTAGGGGGTTGTGCAGCCCCCATCCCCGTGCCTTTTTTAGCCCTGCAGACCACATCCCCTGGGCCCAAACCAGTTATATTTGGGTGTCAACCTGAGGCACCCACCACACACAACGTTGGGGCAGCAGGGGGAGCATCAGGGCCCTTATGGCCCCATACGGCTCCCCGCAAGGTGCAGGAGCCGGCATTGCTACTGCCAGGAGGGAGCAGCTGCATTTATGCTGCCCCCTCCAGGCAGGAGCAATATGTTATACCATTCCCTGCCTGCATCAGTTCGGGCAGGGACACAGATCACAAGTCTTCTCCTATTGGAGCATTTTTTCCACCCACAGGAAGCAGAGCTTGTCAGCCAAATATGGTGGCCTCTTAATCTCTTTGCTCTGCTCCGATCTGCAATCTATCCTGCACCATCTGCTCTCCGGAGTCTGAACTAGTATGGTGCTAGTGGCTGCATCCCTGTAGATGGCCTCCTTGTGGCAAGAGGGGCTTTAACAGGCAGCTGGAACCCCTGTGATCCGGGAAAGAGGCTGCCCAGCCTGCAAAGATGGTGGATGTGAGCTGAGGCAAACACCGCTGAAGGAGACAGTGCCGGTACTGCCTGGAAACGTAAATGCTGCTGGGGAGCAGATTCTCCCTGGCCCCCCTGTGACTTGAGGGCGGTGGTGGGCCACCGTAGCGGTACTGTAGGTTGGAGCACCTAGCACCAGCCTTGAGCTGCATGGAGATTTTACCAGGCTTCTAGGGGTGTTTTGAGGAGCCCGGCACTGGCCTCCAGTTTGGAAAGTAGCCTCAACATGCTGGGTTGGGTCCTCTGTCCCTTAAACAGCAGCACCGTGGGGCCTGGCAGCACATTTCCAGAATCACGGAGCCTGTTGCATGGATACCCCATGCCTGGAGTGCCTAGAGGGCAGGGCCGACCCCCTGTCTGAGGGGAGCTGCATTCCCACCCAGTGGAGGAGGTGTGGAGAGGGGATGAAGGGCCCTGCCTGGGGGCGTGCTCAGTGAGAACAGGGAACCTCTGGATACATATCAGTGCCGGGTGATGGCCTGCAGCTGGGGGCAGCCTGGACTTACTGACTGCCTTGTGCTCTGCCTCTACTGCTTGTTTGATGCCTGTCGCCCAGAGCAGCAACGAGTGTGTGGGCCTGTGACCTTGCCTAGAAGGTGTGTGGGAAAGGACCTGAGCTCTTGGGGTGCACGTCGGCACCCGGTGGTGACCCATATCATGGGCTGGGTGCCCTGGGGGCACGTTTCTTGTGGCAAGGACTGTTGTGTGAGACAGTGATGTCCCACTGACCTAGGAGTCCTGTACTGAGCCTGGGCTCCCTAGGGAAACTGTATGCTGTACACCTGGGGTCTGGCCTGGATGCCATACTGGTCACCCACACATGACCTATGGTGCGGAACTGAGCCTGGCATAGCAGCATAACAGCTATTGGTGACTGCACATCTTCCCGGTGGGCCTCTAGGTGCCTGTGGCTTGCACAGTAGTACAGTCCTGCCGGACCGGTGAACTTGGTCTACAGAAGTCCTTACAAGAGTGGATATAACTTCTAAACATTGGTAGATGGCGCTGACCCACTGGGTACTGGATTGGTGTATGTGGTGTTGCCTGACCGAGCCTGCAGGAGAGGTCTCTATGGATGCCTGAGCATGGTAGTGGACCAGTCTAAGAAGCTCGACGGGGTTGTGGGCCCTGCGAGCCCTCCCCCCTCGGCTGTGCATCTGTTGACAGGAGAGAGCTCAACCTCAACCATGGGAAAACCAAGGGCTGAATCACCAGGCACACAATCAGGAGCGGGGGACTTTTTCAAGCCTGCGACAGTGGATGTGGATGGGTCTGGGACCGTAATTCCTCCAACTGGATAAGATCCTTGCAGCCATTGCAGATACTAAAACTACCCTCAAGCAGGACATTAGTGCTGTCTCGGTTGGCTTGGGGCTACAGAGGGCTGACCATCATAAATTGGTGGATAGGGTGAAATAAGTGGGGACTGTGGTGGGAGAGTTGCAACCAGTACATCTTACGCTGACCCAGCGAGTGACAGACCTGAGAGACAGGGTACGCATCCTAGAATACCATGCTGGGGATGCAGAGGGCTGCAACCATCAGAACAATGTACGAGCGTTGGGGCTCCCCAAAGGTACAGAGGGAGGAGATGTGGTGTCTTACTTTGAGCAATGGTTACTGACAGAAGTTGCCCCGAATCATCTGTTGCCCTTCTTCACCCTGGAATGAGCCCATAGGGTACCGGCTAGGCCACCGGCACCGTGCCGCCCGCCCTGGCCTGTGGTGGCCAGGCTGCTTCACTTCAGGGATAAAGACGTGATACTGCAAAGGGGGCGGGAGGGAGGCCCTTTCACCATTGATAATGGGAAAGTGTCATTGTTTCCTGAATTCATCGCCGCTGTGCAGACCAAGAGAGCCGTCTTCCTGGAGGTGAACCTGGAGCTCTGGGAAGAAGGCCTACAATATTCGCTGATGTTCCCAGCCAAACTGAAAATAATGCTGGATAGTACCACGCACTTCTGTGCTGATCCCAAAATGGCAATGGAATGGCTGAACACCTACATGTCAGGGTCAGCCCCACAGGCTCCCAGGCCTCGGGGGCAAGGCCAGGTGCAGGGTCAGGAAATGTTCTCAGGGATCTACTTTCAGGGGGACTCTGGAAAAAACCGGCCAGATTGCAGATTGAGAAGACCGGGCAACTGCACTCCAGGCAACGGCAGAGATCACAGTGTCACATGTGTCGGACTCGGAGTCTGGCTTCCCTTCTGAGAACCAGTCAGTGGAATTGGAATCTGCGGGTTTGATGATGGATGGCAGGGGTCTCCCGGAGGTGAAAAACACAGACTGCATAGGAGCTAATTGGAGGTGGTGCAGCTCTGAGGTGTTTGTTTGATGGGATTTGTGCCATTTTCAGCCCCCCTGATAGTTGGGCAATGTGGGTCTCTGCCACTGACTTCTGCCTCCAGGTGGTTCTGTCACTTATCCATCACAGAGGTGACTATGGGGGCCTTAGTGAGTGCCTTTGATGCTGGTCCCGGGACACCTGGATGGGTGGTGCCCCGGTGGCCTAATTTGGGCCATGGTCTGGTCCCAGATGGCAAGCTTTGCCAGGGCTGGGGCAGTAATAGAAGAGACTGTCTGCCTTTGCCTTCCCCTCACCACTTGGCCCCTACCAAGAGATTGGAGGAGTCATGCCTGTGACAATGTTTTTATATTATGTGTTTGGGTGGTCAGCCATTGCTGGGCTTCTCTTGGGTTGGGGAGTTCAAACTTGGGGCGTTTGCTGTTTGTTTTGGGGAGCGCTGTACCTGCTTTGGTGGGAGGTGTGGACGCAGGTTTTGGGTCGAATGCATGGGACACACCTACCGATTGGTTAGATGGCTACGCAATGTCAGGGACTCAAGTTTATAACATGGAACATCGGGGGATGGGGCCAGCAACTAAACCACATAATATCCACATGTATCTTAGATGCAGGGATGTACACATTGCCATGCTACAGGATACCCACCTTACAGGGGTAGAGGTGGAGCGCCTGCAGACTTGATGGAGACGTCATTTATATGCAACCTCCTACTCCGCATATGCCCAGGGGGCCCTGGTGTGGATTAGGGTGGAGACTCCTTATGAGCTGGAGCACTCTCCCATTGATAAAGAAGGGAGGTTTGTCTTCATCAACAGCAGATTATTGGGTAGAGAAATCACACTAGGGAGTATCTATGCACTGAACCAAGATCAGGCACTCCATAGGCTCCTTGAGATGAAAGAGCGCTATAACACTACATTAGAGTGTCTAAGGTGTTATGACTATAAACACTACATAGCCCGGACTCATGAAGAGGAGCGCTGGTCGGGAGGCTTCTGGCTTGGCTTATCAAGCCTGAGGCTCGGGTGCACCTATCATTCAGCTCCAATCAGCTGACGACACAAGACTCGACTTCCCAGGGACTATTAACAATGCATTTAAGGAATACCACTAGGAGATTTATCGCCACCCGGAGCCACTCCTGGAGGGACTACAGACAGCTTTCTTGGACCGGTGGCCACTTCAGACCTTTGCCCCAGGAGCCAGGGAAGACCTGGAGGGCCCAATAATGGTACAGGAGATTAGACTTGCGATCATAAAATGGCTACAGGCAAACCCCAGGCCCGGATGGACTCCCTGCAGAGTTTTACTCCACATTTATGGGATAACTAGCCCCAAAGCTAGGGGCTCAGTACGCAGAGCCGCTGAGATTGGGAGACCTGTCCAAGTCTATGAGAAGCACGATTGTAGTGCCCCTCCTTAAGACCAAGGTTATGGATGCGCCTACCTCAGCGTTCGGGCCCCTGTCCATGCTCAACATGGACTTCAAGATTCTCAGTAAGGTTCTGGCCTCTCGACTGCAGCCTCACATGCTGGTAATTGTCCACAGGGATCAAAATGGCTTTAGCCTGACCAGCAGTACCTCTCTTAACCTTAAGCTACTCTATTATGTCCTATATAAGCTTGTGGCACAGTCACTACCAGGAGCTGTGCTCATGTTGGTGGACTTGAAAAGCCATTCAACATGGTTCGGTGGGATTTTCTAACTTTCTAATTGCAGTTATGTGTCAAATGGGGCTGGGAGAGGGCTAGGTCAACTGGATTGCATTACTGTATTCCAACCCAACGGCAAAAGTCAAGACAGACACTATGATCCCTCATCCTTAAGATATCTATAGGAGCACGAGACAGGGTTGCCCACTATCCTCCCTCCTATTTGCGTTGACCATTGAGCCTTTGGCAGAACTGTTTCGTCTGGAGGGCAGGGGCATTGAAATAGTCGTGGACAGCCAGGAACACATAATTTCACTTTATGCAGATGACCTCCTGCTTTATCTGTCAGACAGCCCTGCTGATGCCGCAGATGCGCTCTGACAGTTGGCAGAGTTTGGGGCTCTTTCGGGCCTTTGGGTCAATAAAGCAAAACCTGACTGTTCCTGGTGACACAGGGGGCCCACCTTCTGCTGAACTTCCCACCAGGATTGGCCTGGTCTCCCTCGTCTTTTAAATATCTGGGTATCAAGGTATATCACACCCTGGAACATTTGCAGGAGGGCAACCTGGGAGGAGCACTTTGATCCCTTATGTCTTGTTTCCCTTTCTGGAGATTCCTACGGCTGCCTATCATGGCCCGGATAACTGTCTCCAAAATGATGATGCTCCCTCCATTGCTGTATTTTTTCGCTATTGTCCTGGTTGGGGTGCTGGCTTCTTGGTTCCGGCAGTTAGATGTCCTGCTCCAGGAGCTGATCTGGGATGGGGCAGCCATAGAGTGTCCCTCAAAATTCAGCTGCATCTGCTAGACAATGGGAGACTGGGGGCTCCCAACTCTGAGTTGTACTGTTGGCGGCGCAGTTCCACTAGGTCACTCAATGGCTTGATGAGTCTCCCCAGGATGAGTTGGACCTCATTGGCCTGGCGCCCCAGCAGGGAATACTGTGGGCACTGCTACTCCAGCCAGCTATGGTCATTCCACAACCTGGCACCATGTTGATGGCAGCCCTAAAATGCTGGCAGTGCTGTACAGTGAAGACTAGACATACACCACTTTATGCCCCTACCCTGCTGTTAGTGGGATTGACTCATTATGATCCTCTTTCCTTTTTTACGGCCCGCAGCTATCGGACTGAATGGAGGCTACGCTTATGACGGTCAGTGACTTCTTTCACTTGGGCACCCTCGCACCTTTAGAGGACCTGGCGACCCAGCATGCATTGCCCCAAGACAATTTTTGACTTATGAAGCCCTGGTGCAGACTTTTGGGGATCTTTAGGATGGGGATCAAGAGGAACTAGAACGTGGCTCTACAGGTCGCTCAATGGGATGGTGCAGAGGCTCTTGGAGGCACACAGGAAAAACCAGAGGTTACAGGGACATTATAGTTAGGCTGATATTTCAATGGGACAAAACCAGAGAAATTCAGGAGTTATAGTTAGCTGAGCTAACTATAACTCACGTCCCTGCAATGCACTGCTTATGACCTCACATATTACAGCACTCATGACGTGGTCAGTGACATCACTGATGACATCACTGATGACATCATCCGGTGACTGTGAGTGTTTCTAAAAAGTTAGAGTGTTAAATATGTATACATCAAGGTGTATTGATGAGTCAGTGGGTGTATGAGTGCCTGTCTGGATGATCTAGTGGGTACGTGACTGACTGTATAAGTGAGTGATTATACGTGTCTCAGTGAATGTATGGGTGAGTGACTAATTTGTGTGAATGTCTGTATCAGTCTGTCAGTTGGTGTGCAAATGGCTGCATGGGTTGTTGAGTAGGTACATGAGTGACTGTATGGGTTATTGATTGGTTTTCTGAGTACATGTATGGATGTATGAGTGTCTGAGTGGGTGGTTGAGGGGGTGTGCGACTCCCTGTATGGATGAGTGAGTGGGTGAATCAGTGACTATATGGGTTTGTGAGTGTATCTGAGAGAAGCTGTATGGGTGAGAGAGTATGGGTATGACTGTGTTGGTGAGTGAATGGATGTGTCAGTGGTATATGAGTGAGTAACTGCATATGTGAAAGGCAAGATAGGTGAGTGTTGGAGTATATAAGTGACTGTATGTGTGAGTGAGTGATTGTGAGAGTGGCTCTATGTGCGAGTAAGTGGCTGTGTGATTGACTCTATGGGTAAGTGATTAGGTATGTGAGTAGCTCTATGGGTGACTGAGAGTGTGTGAGTGGCTGTGTAGCTGTATGAGTAGATATATCAGCGGCTTTATTAGTGAGTGAGTTGGTGTACGAGTGGCTGTACAGTGACTGAGTAGATGTGTTTGTAGACCTATGAATCAGTGAGTGGGTATGTAAGTACTTGTATGGGTGTATCAATAGTTTTGAGAATGGTAGTGTGAAAGTTGGAGTGGGTGTATGATAGGTTACATCGGGGTGTGAATGGCTGCGTCAGAGATTCTTTGGATGATGTCATCAGTGATGTCATTTGAGATGTCATCAGTGATTTCATCAGTGTTGTCACTGACCATGTCATGAATGATGTAATATGTGAGGTCATAAGCAGTGCATTGCGGGGACACGAGTAATAGTTAGCTCAGCTAACTATAACGGCTGAATTTCTCTGGTTTTGTATGAGTGAAATATCAGCCTAACTATAACATGCCTATAACCTTTTCATTTTTTTCACTGAATATCCAAGGTTTTTTTAATCCTCTTTCCTAACTATAACAGCCCTGTAATCTTTGTTTTTTTGCAGTGAATTTCTAACTTTTTTAAATGCTAATTTCGTACTATAACTTACCTGTAACCTTTGATTTTTTTCAGTGAATTTCCATTGTTTTTTAAGTAGCAATAGTCTTTGCAGAATGGAGTGGAAAGGGGACATGGCCTCTGACCAGCTCTCAGAAATCCAGCTGAGTAGGACTTATAGAAAGTACCAGGAGGTCTTCTTTGTCCCCAAGGTCCTTTTGCATCCAGGACAACTTTATTTCCCAACCAGTGTTATTCCAGGAGACGTTTCTGCAGAGTGGTGCAGAAAGGGGGTGTGGCCTCCGAAGACCTCTTAGTAAACTGACTGTGTGGGGCTTGCTGGAGGTAACAAGAGGGATTCTTGGCCCCCAAATAGATCAATAACCAAGGAGACTTCATCCCCCAACTAGTACTATGCCAGGAGGTGGCGCGTTTGCAGAGTGATAGAGAAAGGACATCCTTGATGATTACACAGGTAGTGCCTGTATGATTCTATGAGTGCCGTTGCCAAGGACAGACTGCAAATGTCGGGTGTTTTTAACAAAGTGTAAAACACATATGTAGACCTATTTTACATAAGGTTCAGTGTAGCTATTTAGTAAGATACTAATTTAACATTTCCCTTTGTATTCATTTGTTGAAATAACTACATCAAAAATGCATTTTCCTTCTTCACAGCAACACCAGAGGTTGCAATGACATCAGTAGTCACGAATTCAAATGGCAAAGTGAAAAACAGATATATAGACATATTTTACAGAAATTTTGAGTCTAGCTGTTTAGTAACATATTGGTTTAACTTAATTTTAATAACACATCTATAAAAAAGAACAGTTTAAAAAAAACTCAACATCTAAACTCACAAATAGAACATAACTACCAAACACCCATCAAACCACCCATTGTCACCCAAACTCATGGGGAATTAGAAACTGTTGCCAAACTAGTGCAATGCACAATCTCAAACCATCACATGACCGTGTAAGTAAGGAATATCATTGGATAATATAATGTTCAGTAAAATGAATAGGAAGTATACACCCACTCCTCCTTCTTGAATCTTCTTTTCCAGAAGTTTATTGTGAGCAAGTGGTAGATTTTGACTGGAGAATTGTTTTGGACTCACGTGGGATGACGTTCATGTTATATCATCTTAAAACTTATCATACAAACGTCTCCAACTGCCGACCAAGCAGAAGGAAGCTGGAGGACCATCTACAACAGTGGCAGCAGCATCAATTCCGGGCCAGAAAGTCCCTTTAGAGGTACAGACTACTACAAGAGATATGGCTCCACAGTTTTCAAGTTTGGGAACATATTGCATGGAATGTAGTGTTGTTTTAACATCTTGTGAGCAGTGTGTTACAGCTATTCACAATGCTGCCAAAAATCATACATGGTATTTTTTGCCTACGTTTATATTTTTTTCACATTTCATAAGAGGAGTTAATAGTGAGAAGCAAGAAGGCAATGCAAAGCTGAAGGACCCTCGACTTCAATAGCAGCACAACAACACCGAAGCAGAGAGTCCATTCAAAAGTCCAATCCCAACTTCAAGATTTGTTCCACAGTTTTCCCCGATGGCATCATTCTGCATGGATTGTGGATTTGTAGTTAGTGCTGGAGAGCAGTCCATAACAGCCCTTTGTAATGCTGGAAAGAATAATACATTTTGATGTTTTTTTATTTTTGGCCCTTCATAGTTTTTCTACATTAGCAGGCATTTTATTATCTTACAAAATGGGTATCTAATATCTATGTGTTGTTCATTTTATTATCTTCCAATTTATTGTAACACTACTTACATATAACTTGCCGTATAGACAAGTCAAACCGTCCCTCTACAAATAAATACACAGGTGACTATTGCCAGTTATCATAATTTACTTTTTAAATATGTCAACAGCCTGTGTTTAAATCTTCTAGTAAGTGCATCAATAACATGTACAAACATACTCTTTTTTTTTACAGAACACTGTGTTAAATTTTGTAATCTCTTTTTTAAAACTATCAACTGTAATATATGTTTCTTGTTCTGCAACTCCTCCTCTTAACAACTCTTCATTTTCCCTAGAATCCTGCTCAGGACCAAACAAACGAAACTTCACATCACCACAAACCTTTTCTACATCGGCCACACTGCCATGCAAATGTGCTCTACTTATTTCTCATAAACATAAAGCAGGAGTTTTCACATAATACAGCCTCCTACCTAAAGTTCGCATTGCTGAGTGGCATAACATATTTTGGGACATATCTACAAGGGCTGGCGATAAAATTATCGCCACTTTAGCGTCCGTTTTCGGACGAAAAGCGGCAATAATTTTAACGCCCTATTAGCAAGGACACGCTAACACGTGAATCCATGCTTCTTCGCCCTTTCACATATCGCCCAGCTTTGCATCTCTAATGAGATGCAAAGTGGGCGTTCCTCCCCAGGATAACGGGAGAAATGTCGCTAGCGACATTTCTCCTATTATCAAGCCTCACGCTACGAAGCATGGCGACAAGAAAAGTAGCGATAACCTCTGTTATCGCTACTTCCCTTACGCCTGCTTTGACACTGACTTAGCCATGATATCCTATGGAAGGTGGATATCATGGCTAAGTATGTGTAGCCCTATCAGCAAGCTATCGCCAGAAGTTGTGCGATTATCGCTGGATTTCCAGCGATAATCGCACAGTTGGCAGCTTGTGCTCTGAATTTTATCGCTTTGGAGATAAGCGTTGCTGATAGCACGCTATCTCCGCGATAAAATTCAGAGTTGGCCGGCGATAATTATCCTCACGCTAAGAGCGATGAGCGATAATTATCACCAGCCCTTGTAGATATGCCCCAGAGTGTTTTAAACTTCGCCTTGGAAAGATATGTAGGAATTTTCTTAACATATCAATGGATTGCTGTCTAATTTTTGAAACACTACTACAATTCCATTTGTATACAGTACCCTGATTGCGCCTTCCTTGTACCTCTACTGCAATAACTTCTTCTTCATTTCATAACATTGTCCTTTTTAATCAATAGCATGAACTAATTTGTTATCCTGGAGATAGCTTTCTTCATTAAAGAAAGCCTCTGTACTAGGAAGGATGTATCCATTGTCCACTAAAAACTGTACAACAGTTACTTCTATTCACTAAACTTTCCTTCTGGTTTTGTCTCTTAATGCACAAAACTATTTTGTCAAGACTCTTCATTCTATTTAGAATCAAAATGAAAAGCTTCCTCTTCAAAGCAAAGGCCTTAACAACTACTCTCTCAACTCGTTCTTTCTGTTTCGCTACCACTCTCCTTCTTCTACACTTTTTAACACTAAATTTACAAGGCTGTAACTATGCAATCATTATAACATTTGCGCAGAACCTATGCAGCCATCCAAACACCCACTTACAACCCATACAGTCATTGAAATACTGAGGCACACACATGCACTAATGAAACACTCAGGCTCTACTCATGCACTCATGTAATTACGTAAAGAGTACCATTGTAGTAAACCTATCACCCATATTTTCTAAAGTATACATTCCTCAGTAAAACTTGTAAATACATGGGTTTGTGGTTGAATACATCAATACTCCTGGGATGATTGAATGAGTGCATAGGTAGTGCCTAGGCGATTCCCCTGAGGATACAAGTAGTGCCTAGATGATTCCTTGACTATATCATAACTCCATGGTTTCTTCCATATCTGCATACTTACTGCCTACGTGTTTGCATGAGTATACCACTAGTAGCTGGGTGTTTGGATGAGTGCTTGAGTAGAACCTGAATGATTCGACGAGTGCTGACTAATGCTTCAATAATTCAATACATGCATAGATACTGGTAGGATGATTAAATGAGTGCAAATCTGGTACCTGGATGATTGCAAGTGTGCATACATAGTATATAGATGATTTATGAAGTGCATGGATAGTTAATACATGATTGTTTAAGGCCATGCATAGCACCTATCCTATTGGATGAGTGGATGAATAGTGTTTTAGTGATTGAATGCAGCCCATTTCTTTTGGTTGACTGAACAGGTAGTGCCTGGATGCTTACATAACTACATGGGTAGTGCCTGTAGAACTGAATAAGTGCATTAATAGTGCCTGCATAATTCCATTGTTAAAGCTTGAGAGATTGGATGAAAGTAAGTATATTGCTGGGGCGATTGTATTAATGCAAGACTATTGGCTCAGTAATTAAATGACTGCATAGGTACTGGATGGATGAAAGGTTTATTACAATGGTACTCTCTATGTAATTAAATGAGCGCATGAGTAGAGCTGGAGTGTTTCATCAGTGCACGCATGTGCCTCAGTATTTCAATACTTCATGGGTTGTAAGTGGGTGTTTAGATGGCTGCATAGGTTCTGCGCAAATGTTATAATAAATACATAGTTACAGTCTTGTTATTTGCATAAGTCAATAGATAGTACATAGGTGGTTAGATGAATGTATACATAGTGCCTCCATACTTCAATGACTACATCATTTCTGCCTGCCTGATTGCAAGAGTACATGTGCAATTTCTGGATAAATGAATAGCTCCATGGATAAGGAATCACTGATTTGAAGACTGCCTGAGTAGAGGCTGGGTGATTCCACGAAGGCCTGAATACTGCCTGACTGCCCAAGAAAGTACCTTCATTGCTGTTAGATACATAACAGTTGTCACTATATCTCTGAATCATTGGTTATCTCCTTCTATCAGGATCAAACTACCTATTTTACTGTATACATGCTTTTCTTCTTAGCTACGTGCATACATGGCCCTCTAGAAAAATGCATTGCTTTGCTACTGAGCGTGCACATGCATCAGTTAGTTTCTAAAATGGAAGAGAACATTTTGAAAATTTTCAGAGCACAAAACCTTTTGCTAATGGCATACCTACATCATTTCTTAAATACTTCTTCTGCTTCTAAAACATATATTCAGCATATCTCAAACAAAAGTCAGACTCAAAATGAAGCTAGCACAAGACCTCTCGAGGCATTCTGCACTATTAATCCTTCTCAATTTTAAACAAACCATGTATAAAGAAAAAACTACCCTCACCATATACATGAAATTTTCATCAGCCTTACTGAACAATGATCACCATGTAAACATATATGCGATTTCTTAATAGATGTACAGCTTCAAGCCATCTTTCCTGTAGGAGAGTAGGATCTGCCTCTTATGTTGCCCCCACTTTTTTTCTGATGTTAGCACTGGTTTCTGGCTATAGTCTGGCTGGGTCCCTGCCAATCAGGGCCCCAGCCTCTCTGTTCTCTCTAAACGACATGGAGTGCACTCTAGGTGCACTAGTGATTGGATACTGTGGTGCCTTATGAGTCCCTAGTATATGGTACCTTAGGTGCCAAGGGCATAGGTACTTCACAGGCCTCCCAGGGGCTGCAGCATGTGTTATGCCACCCCTGGGAAGCAGTCTAAATCTGACACCACAGGCCTGCTACTGCAGCCTGGGTGAGGTGGTGCTAGCACTCCTCACTGAGATATAGGTTTCCTATATCTCTCCTGCACACACATATAAACCTATCAGTCACCCCTAAGGCAGGCCCTATCAATCCTGAGGGCAGGGTGCTTGGCTTCTATGTGAGGGGGTGCCTCTGCATGAGCAGGGCCCCTCTGCAGTTCTCAGAGTCCATTCTCTGGTGCTGTTTGTGGATGCGGTTAAACCATATACTCTTAAGTGCATTATATCCTCGCGGTAAATGCTAACTTTGGAATGGCTGCATCAAAACATGTCGTGTTTGGTGTCAAACATCTTGGAATACTACCCCCGCCAATCTTGGCGGCGGGGGTAGCATTCCACCCTTCTAGAGGGATAAGACATGTACCTGCTGTGGAAACGCAGTAGAATCCTAAAGAGCCCTGGCATCACAAAATGGATGCCACCAGTCACAGACACTGGGCTGCCCTCCTGCTGATGACCGAAACTCGCAGTGGAGGAAGCCCAACAATAGGCATCCTGTCACAGGGAGGTGTAACCACCTCCCAGACAGGGTTTAGTGTATTGGGGCTGGGTGGGTGCACTCTTAGAGTGCTTTGAAGTCCTGCACTGGGGGAGCAGAAGGCTCCTCTGTGCATATGCCAGTTCAAACCAGCTCAGGGGCTACCTGCCCCTGCTCTGGCGCGAAACTGGACAAAGGGAAGTGGGTGTAGCCACCCCCTCCCTTGACCCTCCCATAGGTGGGGTCATAGAGCTAGTCCATCCCCTCTTTTTAGTATAAGAGGGGAACCTTGCCATTGCAAAGCAGATAACCCCTGGACGACGCTCTACAGAAGAATCCTGGCCCTTCGACGTTCCACTACCTTTGGAAGACAGAAGAATCTCCTTGGAGTCAAGGAGTGACTCCCTGCTTGGCAGGCACCAAAAACGACAACGACGGTTGCAAACTACGCCGCTCCCGCCGGAGTCCGAAGTCCCTGCAGCCCAAGAAGTGGATTTCCTGACCTCTCCCAGGCCATCGTGAGTCTCCAGCGAAGCTGAGGCAAGTGGACCCCACGAGTAATGAGGAACCGTGACCCCTGGGTACCGTGCACTATTGTCGAGTGCAACCCCTTCACAAGGATCTACGAATCTGTGCTTTGGACCACGTATGGTCCCGACCTCCAGCAGGAATCCCTCCGAAGATCAGAGGCCTACACCGTCCCGAGTGACCGTGGGCCCCTGTTGAGTGATTCCGCCCGAGGTGTCTTTGCGATCCCTTGCCCGCCGGCTTGTGGGTCCCCAGAAGACTTCTTAAAGAAACCAAAGGGCTCCCCTGGTTGCTCCAGGCCTGCCCTGACTTACCCTCGCTGGGTGAGTCCCTCAGACCTTGCTGGTCTGCGCCATCGACTTTTCTTCATCTCCCGAGACTTGCTGCTGCCAAGGCTTGTTGGCTCCAATCGAGTTGCCGACACCGCAGTCAGCTGCAGACGTCGAGGGACCCACCGAATCCAGCTCCTGGTCGTCGTCGACGCCTCTTGGACCACGTGGCTGAAGAGTCAAGGCACCCACAACCGACCTGAAGCGACCGACGACGGTGGGCATCCATCTTCCTTGCCCCGGGTCACTGCCAAGTGACTTTGAACACTGTCCCCTCTGCTTTCAGGTCATCCTTCTTCAGAATCCAGGCTTGGATTCCACCGGACACTTCTTCAGCTCCCGCAAGCAGCAAGTCTTCTTTGTTCGCCATTGAAAACGACGCCGCGACCCGACACCAAAGGACACCTGTGCACCCGGCTTCCCTGGGTGAGGTAACTCCAGCACTACGGTGCTCCTGTGGGTGTGGGCCCTAGAACTACTTACCCTGTAAGTGACTTGCTTGTAGGTTCTCCCGAAGTATCCTAAAACTCTTTATTTCCAACCGCGACTTGCCCCATTGAAGTCAACGGCGATCCGCGCCTGTGTATCTACACTGCACGCGTCCCCCGTGGGTCCTTTACTTACCTGCCTTGGGTGGTTTCGTGAGGCCCCAGCACTTCTGAAGGCCCTAGGCCTTGTCTCCCTGCAAGTCGTTGTTTCTAAGTCTCTTACTTAGTATATGGTCTGGTACGCCCCTAGGGCCCCAGCCATATTTTGTGCTTAACTTATTGTGAAACGTTGATTTGTGCATATGTTTGTCTTCTAATCTCATAAAGAGATTAGTAGAGAGTTATTTAGAAATAAATACATATATATTTGATATATATACCTGTGTGGTGTCTTTTCATTTGGTGATTCAAGAGATTATATGGTAAAACAAGCTGCTTTACATTCCTCCGAGACTTAGCCTGAAGGCTGCTCTCCACAGCTACCACTAGGATAGCTTTCTTTAAAAGGTTGTCTTAAACCTATCTACCATAAGAGTCGATTTGCCCTGGTGCAAGGTGTCCACTTTAATTAGTGAACAGCATATACCAGGCCAACTTCTCACATTGGTGGGCAGCGTGTGGGATTCCAGCTTGCCATTGTTTTACCAGAAAATCTCTATTTGAATTACTAACTGAAAACCATTATAGGTACTCAAGGTACATATAAAGTCAAGCTTAGTATCAATAAGTTCTACTGAACTTAGAGCTGTGTGCCAAGGGATAGCACACCCTTTCCACAGCTCAAGCTAGGATCAGTAGGCCACAAACTAGTGTAGGTAGTACAACACTGCACAACACTAGAATGTCCTTAAAGGGTGGACCCAGTGGATCCACTCAGCCTCAGTATAAGGACATGGCTTTCTCTGACTTGAGAGCCATGTGTGTTGACAGACACCTGAGACTAGGACAGAGTCCCTCAACACTCCACCTGATAGATCTGCTGACAGCAGATGACCTTAGATTGGCTCTAGGAGCTAAAGGGTTTGAATCAGTGGGTGGGTCAGTCATAGTATCTGGGTCAGATGATGAAAATCAGAATGACCAAGACTCTGTGATTGAAGGGCCAGGCTCCAAGGGGCCTGAAAAGGACAGAGGAATTCTCCCTAAGAGAACTGACAGAGAGGAGGAGAGGCACAGATCCCCTTCCAGGGAATCTGACCACTCTTATCACTCTGGCAGAGAATTTGTCCAGCAGAGGAGCTCATACTTTTCCTTAAGAGAGACCTCCTCTGAGAGAAGGTGCAAACTGCTCCAGTATGAGGAAGCCAGAGTGGCCCTCAGAACCAAGCAGTTGGCACTGGATAGGGAAGCCCTGGAGATCCAGAGAGCTTCTAGAAAAGAGGGGTTAGAACCCCTGGTGGCAGCAACAGTGTCCCTAGAGGCAGAGAATATATTCCTGACCATAGGAACCTGAGCAAGGTTGTTCCTCCCTACCAGAGTGGGGATGATATCCACAAGTGGATAACTGCTATGGAGAGGGCCTGTAGAGTACAGCAGGTCCCCCAAAAGCAGTGGGCAGCAATCTTGTGGCTCTCCTTTTCAGATAAAGGAAGAGACAAGCTCCTCACTGTTAGAGAGGAGGATGCTGATGATTATGAGGTCCTGAAGAGTGCACTGATAGATGGGTTTGGCTTAACCACTGAGCAGTACAGGTTGAAGTTCAGAGATACCCAGAAGGCACAGACTCAGGACTGGACTGACTTTGTTGATTGTGCAACCAAGGCTCTAGAGGGTTGGCTGGTTGGCAGTAGGGTTACTGATTTCAAGGGATTGTATAATCTGATGATGAGAGAACAGATCCTAAATAATTGCCAGAACCAGTTGTTGCATCAGTACCTGGTGGACTCTGATCTGACCTCTCCCCAAGAATTGGGAAAGAAGGCAGACAAATGGGTCAGAACCAGGGTGAGGCAGAAAACCCAGAACCAAGGGGGTGACACTAAGAAGCAAGATCCTAAAGGCTCTGAGAAAGGTGGGGATAAGTCAAAAGACCAGAAGTCTTCACAAGGGCCCCAAAAATCTGCATCTGGTGGGGAGTCACAGTCCAACAAGGAAAAGGCCAAAAGAAGCCCTGGTGCAAATTCTGTAAACAGAAAGGGCACTGGACTTCTGATTGTACCAAGTCCAAAGACCAAACCACCACCACTCCTGCCCCTAAGGCAACTGTGCCCCCTAGCTCAGCTACTGGTGGAGGTGGTACACAGAATAAGGGTGTAGTAGGGTTGACCCTGGGTTCTGAAGTGGATTCTGACCTAGTCAGAGTGACCACTCAGGCAATGCTGATTTGTGAGGGAAACATTGATATGTCCTTCCTAGTAAGCCCCAGTAATCTGGGCAAGTACAAACAGCAGCCTTTGATAAATGGCAAACAGGCTTTGGCATTTAGGGACACAGGTGCTAGTGTCACCATGGTGGCAGAGGACCTAGTGGACCCTGGACAGATCATCCTGGGTGAAATGTACCAGGTGACCAATGCAAGCAATGTCCAGACCAACCATAGTCTGGCAGTTGTGAATTTCTCCTGGGGAGGGGTAACTGGCCTCAAGAAGGTTGTAGTCAGTGCAGACCTCCCTGTAGAATGTCTGTTGGGCAATGATCTAGAGACTTCAGCCTGGTCTGAAGTAGAGTTATGGACTCATGCTGAGATGTTGGGCATCCCTGCAGAGGTATTTGCTGTGACCAGGTCACAAGCAAGAATGCATGACACTGAACCAGCTCTGGATCCTGGAACAATGGACCAGATGCTTCCCAAGAGGAGGAGCAGTAGGGTTAAGGCAGTGCCTTCCCCTCTGTCTCAGATCAAGGATTCACTTCCAGAGGGAGGTGAAGCAGAACCTGAAGAAGGAACTGCCCCAGAGGGACTTGAACCTGACCAGGTTGAGTTCTTGGGGGCAGGGGGCCCTTCCAGGGAAGATCTGAGCAAGGAGCAACAGTGCTGCCCTCGCTTGAACCCCTCAGACAGCAGGCTGCTGCTGAGGCTGCTGGGAGTGCTAGTGGGTCCCATAAAGTTTATTGGGATGAGGGACTCCTATATTCTGAGGGTAGAGACCCAGCCCCTGGAGCCACCAGGAGGTTGGTAATACCTCAGAAGTTTAGGGGTTCCTCTTGACCTTAGCACATGATATCCCTTTGGCAGGACACTTGGGCCAAAACAAGACCTGGGACAGGCTTGTTCCACATTTTCATTGGCCACATATGTCAGAGGACACAAAGGAGTTTTGTCGCTCCTGTGTCACTTGCCAAGCCAGTGGTAAGGCAGGTGGCACAACAAAGGCCCCCTGATACCACTACCTGTGGTGGGGGTACCCTTTGAAAGGGTAGGGATTGACATTGTTGGTCCCCTTGACCCTCAGACTGCATCTGGGCACAGATTTATCCTGGTGGTAGTGGATCATGCCACCAGGTACCCAGAGGCAATTCCTCTGAGGACCACCACAGCACCTGTGGTGGCAAGAGCCCTCATTGGAGTTTTCTCCAGAGTGGGTTTCCCAAAGGAGGTCATTTCTGACAGAGGTACCAACTTCATGTCAGGATATCTGAAAGCAATGTGGAAGGAGTGTGGTGTAACTTATAAGTTCACCACCCCCTATCACCCACAATGCAATGGTTTAGTTGAACGCTTCAACAAGACCTTGAAAGGAATGATTAAGGGACTCCCAGAGAAGCTTAGGCGGAAATGGGACCTTCTTCTTCCTTGCCTTTTGTTTGCATACAGAGAGGTTCCACAGAAGGGGGTTGGCTACAGCCCATTTGAGCTTCTGTTTGGGCATCCTGTGAGAGGTCCACTATGTTTGGTAAAAGAGGGCTGGGAGTTACCTCTCAAGCCCCCAAACAAGATGTGATGGACTATGTACTTGGTCTCCGCTCCCGGATGGCAGAGTACATGAAAAAGGCAACCAAAAACCTGGAGGCCAGCCAAGAATTGCAAAAAGCTTGGCATGACCAAAGGCTGTGCTGACTGTATACCAGCCAGGACAGAAAGTGTGGGTGTTGGAGCCTGTGGCCCCAGCAGCCCTCCAGGACAAATGGAGTGGCCCCCATACAATAGTTGAACAGAAGGGAGAAGTCACCTATCTGGTGAATCTTGGAACTCCCAGGAGCCCCCTAAGGGTGCTTCATGTCAACAGATTAAAGCCATATGTTGACAGGGCTGACATGGGCTTGCTCATGGCAACTGATGAGGACCAGGAGGAGGAGAGTGACCCTCTCCCTGACCTGCTCTCTCAGAACCCTGATGATGGGTCAGTAGATGGTGTTGCTTTGGCAAGCAGCCTCACTGACCATCAGCAAACTGAGTGCAGACAAGTTCTGCAACAGTTTAGACATATGTTTAGCCTGACCCCTAGTCAGACTACCTGGTGCACCCATGAGGTGGACACTGGGGACAGTCTGCCTGTCAAGAATAAAATCTACAGGCAACCTGACCATGTCAGGGACTGTATCAGGACTGAAGTCCAGAAAATGTTGGAGTTAAGCGTGATTGAGCCTTCAGATAGCCCTTGGGCTAGCCCAGTAGTCCTGGTACCCAAGCCTCATACCCAGGGTGGTAAGAAAGAAATGAGGTTTTGTGTAGACTACAGAGGCCTCAATGCAGTCACTAGGACTGATGCCTATCCCATACCAAGGGCAGATGAGCTGATTGATACTTTGGCCTCAGCCAAATATCTAAGCACATTTGACCTAACAGCTGGCTACTGGCAAATCAGATTAGCTGATGATGCAAAAGCCAAAACAGCATTTTCGACTCCCTGGTGGGCACTACCACTTTGTGGTGATGCCCTTTGGATTGAAAAATGCCCCTGCCACTTTTCAGAGGTTGGTGAATAAAGTTCTGGCAGGGATGGAAACTTATTGCTCAGCTTATCTAGATGATATTGCTGTCTTTAGTTCCTCCTGGCAGGATCATCTGGTCCACCTCAGAAATGTTTTGGAGGCCCTGCAGAAAGCAGGCCTCACTATCAAGGCCACCAAGTGCCAGATAGGGCAGAGTCAGGTTGTGTACCTGGGCCACCTTGTAGGTGGAGGCCAGGTTCAGCCTTTACAGAGCAAAATCCAAACCATAATGGAATGGGTTGCTCCAACCACCCAGACACAGGTGAGAGCCTTCTTAGGCCTGACTGGGTACTATAGGAGGTTTGTCCAGGGATATGGATCTATAGTGACCCCCTTGAATGATCTTACCTCTAAGAAAATGCCAAAAAAGATTCAGTGGACAGCTAGCTGTCAAAAGGCATTTGAAGACCTAAAGCAGGCCATGTGCACTGCCCCCATCTTACAGAGTCCAGACTACACCAAAAAGTTCATTGTCCAAACAGATGCTTCTGAGCTGGGTGTGGGAGCTGTACTGTCTCAACTGAATGATGAAGGTCAAGACCAGCCAGTAGCTTTTATTAGCAGAAGGCTGACCCCTAGAGAGAAACGTTGGTCAGCTATAGAGAGGGAGGCCTTTGCTGTGGTATGGGCCCTGAAGAAGCTGAGGCCATACTTGTTTGGTACTCACTTCATAGTTCAGACTGACCACAAGCCCCTCCTATGGCTAAAGCAGATGAAAGGTGAAAACCCAAAACTTTTGAGGTGGTCCATTTCCTACAGGGGATGGACTATACAGTGGAACATAGGCCTGGGACCCAACATGCCAATGCAGATGGACTCTCAAGGTATTTCCACTTTGAACACAAAGACTCAACTGGTCAAGGTTAGTTTAGTGTCCCTACGTTTGGGGGGGTTGTGTAGGAGAGTAGGATCTGCCTCTTATGTTGCCCCCACTTTTTTCTGATGTTAGCACTGGTTTCTGGCTATAGTCTGGCTGGGTCCCTGCCAATCAGGGCCCCAGCCTCTCTGTTCTCTCTAAACGACATGGAGTGCACTCTAGGTGCACTAGTGATTGGATACTGTGGTGCCTTATGAGTCCCTAGTATATGGTACCTTAGGTGCCAAGGGCATAGGTACTTCACAGGCCTCCCAGGGGCTGCAGCATGTGTTATGCCACCCCTGGGAAGCAGTCTAAATCTGACACCACAGGCCTGCTACTGCAGCCTGGGTGAGGTGGTGCTAGCACTCCTCACTGAGATATAGGTTTCCTATATCTCTCCTGCACACACATATAAACCTATCAGTCACCCCTAAGGCAGGCCCTATCAATCCTGAGGGCAGGGTGCTTGGCTTCTATGTGAGGGGGTGCCTCTGCATGAGCAGGGCCCTCTGCAGTTCTCAGAGTCCATTCTCTGGTGCTGTTTGTGGATGCGGTTAAACCATATACTCTTAAATGCATTATATCCTCGCGGTAAATGCTAACTTTGGAATGGCTGCATCAAAACATGTCGTGTTTGGTGTCAAACATCTTGGAATACTACCCCCCCGCCAATCTTGGCGGCGGGGGTAGCATTCCACCCTTCTAGAGGGATAAGACATGTACCTGCTGTGGAAACGCGGTAGAATCCTAAAGAGCCCTGGCATCACAAAATGGATGCCACCAGTCACAGACACTGGGCTGCCCTCCTGCTGATGACCGAAACTCGCAGTGGAGGAAGCCCAACAATAGGCATCCTGTCACAGGGAGGTGTAACCACCTCCCAGACAGGGTTTAGTGTATTGGGGCTGGGTGGGTGCACTCTTAGAGTGCTTTGAAGTCCTGCACTGGGGGAGCAGAAGGCTCCTCTGTGCATATGCCAGTTCAAACCAGCTCAGGGGCTACCTGCCCCTGCTCTGGCGCGAAACTGGAAAAGGGAAGTGGGTGTAGCCACCCCTCCCTTGACCCTCCCATAGGTGGGGTCATAGAGCTAGTCCATCCCCTCTTTTTAGTATAAGAGGGGGAACCTTGCCATTGCAAAGCAGATAACCCCTGGACGACGCTCTACAGAAGAATCCTGGCCCTTCGACGTTCCACTACCTTTGGAAGACAGAAGAATCTCCCTTGGAGTCAAGGAGTGACTCCCCTGCTTGGCAGGCACCAAAAACGACAACGACGGTCGCAAACTACGCCGCTCCCGCCGGAGTCCGAAGTCCCTGCAGCCCAAGAAGTAGATTTCCTGACCTCTCCCAGGCCATCGTGAGTCCCCAGCGAAGCTGAGGCAAGTGGACCCCACGAGTAACGAGGAACCGCGACCCCTGGGTACCGTGCACTATTGTCGAGTGCAACCCCTTCACAAGGTTCTACGAATCTGTGCTTTGGACCACGTGTGGTCCCGACCTCCAGCAGGTACCCCTCCGAAGATCAGAGGCCTACACCGTCCCGAGTGACCGTGCGCCCCTGTTGAGTGATTCCGCCCGAGGTGTCTTTGCGATCACTTGCCCGCTGGCTTGTGGGTCCCCAGAAGACTTCTTAAAGAAACCAAAGGGCTCCCCTGGTTGCTCCAGGCCTGCCCTGACTTACCCTCGCTGGGTGAGTCCCTCAGACCTTGCTGGTCTGCGCCATCGACTTTTCTTCATCTCCCCAAGACTTGCTGCTGCCAAGGCTTGTTGGCTCCAATCGAGTTGCCGACACCGCAGTCAGCTGCAGACGTCGAGGGACCCACCGAATCCAGCTCCTGGTCATCGTCGACGCCTCCTGGACCACGTGGCTGAAGAGTCAAGGCACCCGCAACCGACCTGAAGCGACCGACGGTGGGCATCCATCTTCCTTGCCCCGGGTCACTGCCAAGTGACTTTGAACACTGTCCCCTCTGCTTTCAGGTCATCCTTCTTCAGAATCCAGGCTTGGATTCCACCGGACACTTCTTCAGCTCCCGCAAGCAGCAAGTCTTCTTTGTTCGCCATTGAAAACGACGCCGCGACCCGACACCAAAGGACACCTGTGCACCCGGCTTCCCTGGGTGAGGTAACTCCAGCACTACGGTGCTCCTGTGGGTGTGGGCTCCTAGAACTACTTACCCTGTAAGTGACTTGCTTGTAGGTTCTCCCGAAGTATCCTAAAACTCTTTATTTCCAACCGCGACTTGCCCCATTGAAGTCAACGGCGATCCGCGCCTGTGTATCTACACTGCACGCGTCCCCCGTGGGTCCTTTACTTACCTGCCTTGGGTGGTTTCGTGAGGCCCCAGCACTTCTGAAGGCCCTAGGCCTTGTCTCCCTGCAAGTCGTTGTTTCTAAGTCTCTTACTTAGTATATGGTCTGGTACGCCCCTAGGGCCCCAGCCATATTTTGTGCTTAACTTATTGTGAAACGTTGATTTGTGCATATGTTTGTCTTCTAATCTCATAAAGAGATTAGTAGAGAGTTATTTAGAAATAAATACATATATATTTGATATATATACCTGTGTGGTGTCTTTTCATTTGGTGATTCAAGAGATTATATGGTAAAACAAGCTGCTTTACATTCCTCCGAGACTTAGCCTGAAGGCTGCTCTCCACAGCTACCACTAGGATAGCTTTCTTTAAAAGGTTGTCTTAAACCTATCTACCATAAGAGTCGATTTGCCCTGGTGCAAGGTGTCCACTTTAATTAGTGAACAGCATATACCAGGCCAACTTCTCACATTTCCCAAAATATATCCTTTCTCCATCTTTAAGCAAACTCAAAAGTCCCACCATATATATAGCTATGTGCAAGCACAAAAACCATATCTCAACATCCAAGCATATGCAAAGTGGTCATATAAGTTAAAAACCACATTGACAAACACTTCCCAATGCATACCTAACAAGTATAACTTCTTTCTAATTCATATACAGGCAGACAACATGTTCTCATGTGCCGTGAGGCTGGTTACTAGGCTTTGTTTTACTCTATATTTCTACATCTTTTAAATAACTGTGTTTTTAACTTTGCACCTGCTTGTGGTTCCTTTGATCTGCTCTATCTCGCTGTCCCCGGTCCGCCACGGCTTGCAGTGCCGGTTGAACGGAGGGACGCGACTCCTCCCACAATTTCCTCACTTCCTGCCCCCCGGGTATTAAGCTCAGATGGCTGCCCGGCCGCGCAGCAGTGAGTAACGCGCGCCGTGAGGCTGGTTAGTAGGCTTTGTTTTACTCTATATTTCTGCATCTTTTAAATAACTGTGTTTTTAACTTTGCACCTACTTGTGGTTCCTTTGATCTGCTCTATCTCGCTGTCCCCGGTCCGTCACGGCTTGCAGTGCCGGTTGAACGGAGGGACGCGACTCCTCCCACAATTTCCTCAATTCCTGCCCCCCGGGTATTAAGCTCAGATGGCTGCCCGGCCGCGCAGCAGTGAGTAACGCGCGCCGTGAGGCTGGTTACTAGGCTTTGTTTTACTCTATATTTCTGCATCTTTTAAATAACTGTGCTTTTAACTTTGCACCTACTTGTGGTTCCTTTGATCTGCTCTATCTCGCTGTCCCCGGTCCGTCACGGCTTGCAGTGCCGGTTGAACGGAGGGACGCGACTCCTCCCACAATTTCCTCACTTCCTGCCCCCCCGGGTATTAAGCTCAGATGGCTGCCCGGCTGCGCAGCAGTGAGTAACGCGCGCCGTGTGGCTGGTTACTAGGCTTTGTTTTACTCTGTATTTCTGCATCTTTTAAATAACTGTGTTTTTAACTTTGCACCTACTTGTGGTTCCTTTGATCTGCTCTATCTCGCTGTCCCCGGTCCGCCACGGCTTGCAGTGCCGGTTGAACGGAGGGACGCGACTCCTCCCACAATTTCCTCACTTCCTGCCCCCCGGGTATTAAGCTCAGATGGCTGCCCGGCCGCGCAGCAGTGAGTAACGCGCGCCGTGAGGCTGGTTACTAGGCTTTGTTTTACTCTATATTTCTGCATCTTTTAAATAACTGTGTTTTTAACTTTGCACCTACTTGTGGTTCCTTTGATCTGCTCTATCTCGCTGTCCCCGGTCCGTCACGGCTTGCAGTGCCGGTTGAACGGAGGGACGCGACTCCTCCCACAATTTCCTCACTTCCTGCCCCCCGGGTATTAAGCTCAGATGGCTGCCCAGCTGCGCAGCAGTGAGTAACGCACGCCGTGAGGCTGGTTACTAGGCTTTGTTTTACTCTATATTTCTGCATCTTTTAAATAACTGTGTTTTTAACTGTGCACCTACTTGTGGTTCCTTTGATCTGCTCTATCTCGCTGTCCCCGGTCCGTCACGGCTTGCAGTGCCGGTTGAACGGAGGGACGCGACTCCTCCCACAATTTCCTCACTTCCTGCCCCCCGGGTATTAAGCTCAGATGGCTGCCCGGCCGCGCAGCAGTGAGTAACGCGCGCTGTGAGGCTTGTTACTAGGCTTTGTTTTACTCTATATTTCTGCATCTTTTAAATAATTATGTTTTTAACTTTGCACCTACTTGTGGTTCCTTTGATCTGCTCTATCTCGCTGTCCCCGGTCCGTCACGGCTTGCAGTGCCGGTTGAACGGAGGGACGCGACTCCTCCCATAATTTCCTCACTTCCTGCCCCCCGGGTATTAAGCTCAGATGGCTGCCCGGCCGCGCAGCAGTGAGTAACGCGCGCCATGAGGCTGGTTACTAGGCTTTGTTTTACTCTATATTTCTGCATCTTTTAAATAACTGTGTTTATAACTTTGCACCTACTTGTGGTTCCTTTTATCTGCTCTATCTCGCTGTCCCCGGTCCGTCACGGCTTGCAGTGCCGGTTGAACGGAGGGACGCAACTCCTCCCACAATTTCCTCACTTCCAGCCCCCCGGGTATTAAGCTCAGATGGCTGCCCGGCCGTCTGCGCCTGGACGTCGCCTGATGCCAGACACGCTGGAGGTGGCTTGTCAGGATCATGTACCTATTCCAGGACAGAGTTGTGGGCTGTTAATGCATTGGTAGACCCTTGCTGTTCATCTCCATTAGGTCCCATGGAGGGGCCTTTTTGCTGCCGTGGTTGTGGGTTTAACTCTTACTTGCCCTCTCCCGCCCCACCCTCTCCCCCTCTGTCCAAGTTGTCTATGAAAATCTTTCATCTTAATGTCCGCTCTTTGGCTAAACATTATCTGGAAATTCATGAGCTGGTTCAGGATGAATCCCCGGATGCCTTTTTTCTTACTGAAACCTGGCTCAGTGATGAGATGGTGGCAGAACCGGGCCTTGCGCTTCCTCTAGGTTATAGCATTTTGACCCTTAATAGAGTGTCTAGAGGGGGCGGCATTGCGGTTATTTTCAAGTCCTGCTACACCTGCTCTTTTGTAAAAGAATTGGTGGAGGGATGCGAGTGCGCCCGTTTTAGCATTACTTTTAGCGCTCATTCTACTATGTCAGGGTTGTTAGTTTATCGCCCTCCCGGGCCAGCTAAGGAGTTTAAATCTGCCCTCATTGATGTCACTAGCACTCTGGCTATGAGCGCAGCTAATTTTAGTATTTTGGGTGATCTTAACTTGCATTTTGACCTCCATCTTGACAATGAAATCAGTAGTTTGCTCGCAGCCCTGGCAGCCTGCCAATTAACGCAATTGGTTTCAGGCGCCACTCATACTGCCGGTCACCTACTGGACCCTGTCTTTTCTAACATTCCCTTTGCTTCTGTTGAGACACCTAGTCCTGTATGTTGCTCAGACCACTATCTGGTTTCGATGTCCTTTCCTATTTTCGAGCCTCCGCATAGAGCTTCTCAAACACCCTCTTTTAAACGCCCCTGGCAAATTGAAGCTTGAGGATTTTCATGCTCTTCTCTTTGCTCACCCTCCTCAATTGCATAGTGGTCCTGATTTGTCATATAGATCACTCTGCAATTGGATTTTCCAAGCTCTTGATTCTCTCATCCCTGCTAAATGGTCTAAGGGCCATAATTTTGATTCCAACCCTTGGTTCAACGATTCTTTGGCCGCTATCCGTAAATCTTGTAAAAAGTTGGAGCGTACCTGGAGAAAGGATTACGACCTCGGGGCTAAAGCTTGCTACCAGGCTGCTATTAAAAGCTACCATAGGACTTTACACTCGGTCTGGGCAGCCTATTTTTCGAATGAAATCAAGCTTAGCCACAATCCGGCTAAGTGTATTTTTAAAATACTTAAGGATCTCAGACTCAGAAAAAACTCTACTGCCTCCGTGATTAGCTCTGTGCAACATTGTGAAGACCTGGCGACCTTCTTTGTGAAGAAGGTTGAAACTATCTATAGGTCTTTCCCTTCGTTGCCTCCCTCTCTTACTGCTCATCAAGGGCCTCCTCCTTCTCATCTTTTGGAGGCTATCTCTCCCATCTCACAGGAAGAGCTCTTATTGCTGTGTGGTAAAGTTAAATCGGGCTCCCCGGGTGATCCTTTGAAGCCTGCCCAGTTCAGGGACTCTCTTTCTGTGTTCCTGGCTCCGCTGTGCCAGGTCGTTAACTCATCTTTTTCTACTGCCGTGGTCCCTGAGACTTGGAAGCAGGCCATGGTGGTTCCGCTACTGAAAAAACCTTTGCTGGACCCGGCTAAGCTGGAAATTTTTTGCCCCATCTCCCTTCTACCTTGGGTAGCCAAGATCGCTGAGGCTCACGTGAATAACATCTTAACAGGGTTCCTTAATAGTAATGGCACCCTGGACCCCTCCCAGAATGGCTTCCGCCCTGGACACAGTACGGAGACTGCGCTCTTGGCTGTTACAGAGCATCTGCGGACCATTCTGGACACAGGGCACACTGCGGCATTGATATTGCTCGATCTCAGTGCCGCATTTGACATGGTTGCCCATAAGATTCTCTTACATCGTCTGGAGGACACGGGTGTTGTTGGCTTAGCCTTGGAATGGTTCAAATCTTTCCTGTCAGGGAGAACATTCCAAGTGACTGCCCCCCTGTTTCTCTCCTGTGTCCAGTGCATCAGGCAGGGAGTGCCTCAGGGTTCCGCTCTGAGTCCTGTACTTTTTAACCTGTACGTTCAACCCCTTGCTACGGTGGCCAGGGACAAAGGCCTTACTATGGTCTCCTACGCTGACGACACGCAGTTGGTGGTGGCCCTCTCCGACGACTCTAGCCTTGATGCTTCCAAGTTTAGAAGTGGTCTGGCGGCAGTCGCAGAGTGGATGACCTCCAACTGCTTCCAGCTTAACGCCAATAAAACCGAGGTGTTGCTGGTGGGGAAAGATAGGTGCCTGTGGAATGAGCAATGGTGGCCTACCTCTCTTGGTAGTGCGCCCGTCCCCAAGACAGTGGTTAAAAACTTAGGGGTTTGGATGGACTCCACCCTCAACTTCCAGGATCACACCAAGAAGATAGCCGGTACTTGTTTCGGCCTTCTTCGTGGACTTAGACCCCTGCTGGGGTTCTTTGATCCACCCACTCGTCAGTTGATTGTCCAGGCGACGATTCTATCTAGACTTGACTACGCCAGCTCGCTCCTCCTTGGGGCTAATCAGGCTGAGGTGGTGCGCTTGCAGCGAGTCCAAAACGCAGCCGCTAGAGTCCTGCTGGGGCTCCCGCGCAGATGCTCAACAGCTGGTGCTATCCGGCAATTACACTGGCTGCCCATGGCTAAGCTAATCGAATTTAAGGCTCTTTGCCTATCCTTTAAAATTCTTACGTTTGCGTCTCCCGGGCTTTTGGCCAACCTGTTGGTACCTTATGTTCCTGGACGCCAGCTGCGCTCATTGGGGCAACACTTGGCTGTGATCCCTCGAGTGAACCGTCTCCGTGCCGGGGGTCGGTCCTTTCGTTGCTTGGCAGCCAAGTTATGGAACTCTCTGCCCTGTCAGATTCGTAGTCTGAATTGCCTGCTGGCTTTCCGTAAAGCCATTAAGACTTACCTTTTTCCTGTGGCCTAATTCTGTCTCTCTATGTTCACTTTTTCTTTTGCCGCTTTGCCCAGTTTCTTAGCCTCCATGCCTTTCTGCTGCTAGCGCCGGGACGCCTCTTTGCTGAGGCAGCTGCGCGCTTTATAAGCTTAGTTAACATAATATAACATAACATAACATTTCTCACTACACTATTCCTGTTTAATAATATTACTAAAACTCCCAGAATGCAAATGACAGATGTATCTATTGTGCACATGATGCTTATAAATTTAAAACCTTCTTAGTTCCTCATTGTAACTTTCCACAAGACTGTACTGTTATTTTTCAATAAAATACACAATGTAATAAACAGGCACTAATTCATTTTTCTCTTACTTCCCAAATCATTTACCACTAACCTCTTAAATACATACCCTCTTATAGATACAGTTCATCTCATATATTTATTTCATCACTGTGATACTCCTTTTGATCAAACTCCCATATACATCTTCATTTCTAATGTACATTTTTTTTTAAATGACAAAGTTATATACATACCACTGAATTCAGTTTGTAGATTATATTGTTGTTTTAGCTCTTTCTGCATAGTTTTGACACTGTTAAGATATGTGAAAGCTAAGCTCAAGAATGGTAAACCACTCTCATGCAAAGCAAGTCTAAAATGGCAACCCTCTCTTTCAAAACGAGGTTCCTGTTGCTGCGTTTTCGCAATGTTTTCGCGATCATCGCAGAGAATTCACGGAAAAAACGGGTGTTCAAACCTATATCTAACTTCATTTTTCTGAAATTAAAATACTACACAACAGTTCATTGCATAGTCCTGAGTTGGAAATTAAGACTTACCATTACTTACATTGTGTCATCACTCCTCAACATTTTGAAAAATGTTCTGTTTCTTTAACACCCTTCCCCCCCAACACAGTGGCCGATTCTGATGCGCGTTGGAAAAGCTTCCCGACCGAATCGGTTGGGAAATGGTGTCCGACCCACTCGGATCGGGAAAGTCCGACCGGCAGAGTAGGATGCATCCGGATGCTTCCAGATACGATTTGGTTGAACTCCCATTGACTTCAATGGGAACATTTGTTCCTAACCGCATCAGATTTGGGCCCTCGGTCGGGAAGACACGTTCCCGATCCGATTTGGAAGGAGCAAATGCCGTTAGGAGGCCTTCCTAACCGCATCAGAATCAGGCCCTCGGTCGGGAAGCTTTTCCAACCCGCATCAGAATTGGGCCCAGAGTCTTAGCTCAGTGTACCTAGCAACCCAGTGGAACCTGTAGGGCAAAAGTTCATAGCACATTCTAGAAGGAACATGATGCTTCCAAATATGATACAGCAAGTGTGCTTTACTCCATAGATTCAAAAACATATCCATGTCTGTATTTCATTTCTTTTCTGAAGCAACAGCCTATAATAACACTTCTTGCTAAGGCATCCAACACACTACCTAATTTTATTCACTTTCATGTTGACCACTGCTGACAGCATCCAATAAAATATATATATACATACATATATATATATATATATATATATACATATATATATATTCACTGAAAAAAACCATAGGTTTCAGACATGTTATAGTTAGGAATTAGCATTTAAAAAACCTTTGAAATTCACTGAAAAAACCATAGGTTTCAGGCACGTTATAGTTAGAAATTAGCATTTAAAAAACCTTACAAATTCACTGAAAAAACCAGAGGTTTTAGGGACAGTTATAGTTAGTTGGACATTGCACTCGTACAAAACCCGTGAAATTCCCCCGTTATAGTTAGTTCAGGTAACTATAACTCGCGCCCCCGCAATGCACTTCTGATGACGTCACATATTACATCACTCATGACATGGTCAGTGACATCTCTGATCACCGAGGGACAAAATGGCTGCCAACACTTCCTGATTTGGAGTGTTGACAGCCACTTGATAGCCAATTAGCATGCAGCTCGTGATCGGGAGGGTACGCGGACCCTACTCGGCCATAGATATATATGTGACTTTACTTTTGATTTTCTCAGGATCTACTGAACGGATTTACACCATTTAAGCAAAAGGCACGACACTGAACCAAGGGCTACCTCTTTGCCAAATTTGGTGTAATTCCGTTCAGCAGTTCGGGCTGTAGCTGCGACTAAAGGTTCCTATGGAAAAATGAATGGGGAAAACGCGTTTTGGGACCCCCTTTTTTCTCGGCCCTCGCTTGACGAATCACCCCGAGACTTTCAGGATAGGAGCGGACCGGAGCGCCCCAACAAGTTGGAAGCTTTCGCAAAGATTCGTCAACCGGCGCCAACGTTATTGCAAATAGAATGTTGCAGATTTCCTATGGAAAATAGGTCCTAACTATAACTATCTACTGGCGACCGCCAGTAGATAATATATATATATATATATATATATATATATATATATATATATATAACATACAATATATTGTATTTTAGAGAATTTTAGGAAATTGTTGTTGTATTCAATGTGCACTATGGGATCAATGTTTACTGTGCTTGCATGAGGCGACATTTTATACTGCATATTTGTAGATTGCACTAGTTTGCACTGAGCACTTTTTTTGCATTGTCTTCAGACATAGCAATTTGATGCATTTAGCACTTTGGAGATTGCACATAGCACTTTAGGATTCGGTTGAACAATGATCAAGGAAATCAGCAGCCACATGGTACATATATTTTAGATTCATATTTTAACATTAGCAGTATTTTCGATGCAATTTTGCACACAATACAATCAGGGCAAATGACCTGTGTTACCTAGCAACCATCATTGGTGATTTTATCCAGTCTAGTTGCAATCAGTGGAGCAAATATTGGAATTACCCATCGGATATTAGAAGGGACTGTTCCAATGTATTAAAGGTAGTTTGTATATATATGTTCTAATTGGTTCTATGTATATCGATGTTACGTTGTATTTATTTATTTATGAGTAATACAATTTAGAGTATATGAATTCTTGTGTGATAGTCTGTTTTCCATTGGTGCCATTGATTAGACGTGCACTCAGGGGTCGATTTCGATGTCGGCCGGAAGCACACCTAACAGTATTCGTCCGGAAAAAATACGAGCCGAAAGCGTGTTTTCCGACCGACTCGAACACTCTACCGAACGAACAAGTACGATGCGTATAACAGCCCAGATTCCGAGCGAGCCGTACTTACCCATTCCAGCTCCTGTTCCCCGCCCGAGCCGGATCCGTAAACGCCGAATCGAGTCGCACGGAACCAAATACACAGCACCTTCCGGCCGGACTAGTACGATGCGTCTCCCGTACGTGCCGAACTCGTTGCTACGTACGGCACGTTTGAGCATCCGGGAGAGCTGCACATAAGCTCCGATTCGCGCCACAAGACGATCCACGGCGACGAGACGAACAAGCCAGCGACGAGTACGAGTCGAAGACACGAGAAACCCGAACGAGACGAACCAACCATGAATCCCATCGCGCAGGTCCTACCAATACTCTACATCTATTACCGGGACCGGCACGGAAGCGTACGGCGCAGACGGTAAGTCAAACACCCACAACACAAACAAACGACACGTACCCGAAATATGTCACACACACATAGGGATGCACAAATGACGTACACAAGCAACAGCAGAACCATAGGGGTGGGATGGCCAACACCAATGCCATACACACCCATAGGGGGATGGATGCCTACCACCAACACCACCCTACAACTACCCCTACTCATGGGTGGCTAGATGCCTGCCACCCCCCCCCACTCATGGGGGGCTGGATGCCTGCCACTACTGCCATCCCCACCCATAGGGGGCTGGATGCCTACCACTACTACCATCCCCACTCATGGGGGGCTGGATGCCTACCACTACTGCCATCCCCACCCATAGGGGGCTGGATGCCTACCTCTACTGCCATCCCCACTCATGGGGGGATGGATGGCTGCCACTACTACCATCCCCACTTATGGGGGGCTGGATGCCTACCACTACTGCCATCCCCACCCATAGGGGGATGGATGCCTACCACTAACACCACCCCCACTCATGGGGGGCTGGATGCCTGTCACTACTGCCATCCCCACTCATGGGGGGATGGATGCCTGCCACTACTGCCATCCCCACCCATAGGGGGCTGTATGCCTACCACTACTACCATCCCCACTCATGGGGGGCTGGATGCCTACCACTACTGCCATCCTCACCCATAGGGGGCTGGATGCCTACCACTACTACCATCCCCACTCATGGGGGGCTGGATGCCTACCACTACTACCATCCCCACTCATGGGGGGCTGGATGCCTACCACTACTACCATCCCCACTCATGGGGGGCAGGATGCCTGTCACTACAACCACCCCTACTCATAGGATGGGTAATGCATGACACAACTAGCATACTCCCACATAAGGACTGTCTGTAAATTACATCCCACCCCCAACACCATGACAAGCGTGTGTGGTCTGTGTCAAATGCATACAACACTGAACATGACGTTGAACATACAATGTGACCCCTAACACATGTGTCACACATAATTGTGTGTGTGGCCTACACAATGCAAGCAGACCATGACCACTGTGGCAATGTGGCCCAAAGCCCCATCACCACAGTGCCCAAAAGGTAAGTGTGTGCTCCATAGCAGAAGCACATTTTGAACAGTGTGGCAATGGGGCCCAAAGCCCCATCACCACAGTGCCCAAAGGCAAGTGTGTGCTCCATAGCTGAAGCACATTTTGAACAGTGTGGCAATGGGGCCCTAAGCCCCATCACCACAGTGCCCAAAGGCAAGTGTGTGCTCCATAGCTGAAGCACATTTTGAACAGTGTGGCAATGGGGCCCTAAGCCACATCCCCACAGTGCCCAAAAGGCAAGTGTGTGCTCCATAGCTGAAGCACATTTTGAACAGTGTGGCAATGGGGCCCTAAGCCCCATCACCACAGTGCCCAAAAGGTAAGTGTGTGCTCCATAGCTGAAGCACATTTTGAACAGTGTGGCAATGGGGCCCTAAGCCCCATCACCACAGTGCCCAAAAGGTAAGTGTAGTCCTGGTAAAAGCTGCTAAACCAAAAATGCAGGGATTATTCCTGGCCACACAACACCAAACACTACAGTGGCATTGTAGTGCTTGTGTCCCATAGCAACATAGATTGTGTGAGGCAAGCAGTGCAGTGCCAATGACACATCGTTCTAGCCATGTGCACACAAACATCAGCCATGGGGGCCCACATTGTCTACATTCACAAATAACACAATGACAGAAGTGAGCATCATAATGCAGACCCACATATCTGCAGCAATGGACACACAAATGTAGATATCCTGTGGAGACTGTAGATGTCATGTGAACAAATACCATACCATGGCAGCAATGGGACATACTAACCATGATCAATGTGCTGACTGATGACCTAGCAATCCCAGGGCCAGCAGGAGAAAGCCAACAAACAACATACAGCCAATGGCAAACTAAAGATATGCCAATGCAGTGGTGCAAATGCACAAACAGAAACAGGCACACTCACACTGCATATCATACACAACAGGTGAGGGGGGTTGTGTGCCAGTGTCCCCAGGCAAACACACAACACATGAGGAGGCCAGATTCACTAATACACAGATGTCAACACAGTCACATACAAAACTAACTCAGGGATTGGATTCCCCTATCTGGGCAAACAGGCATTGTGAGATGAGAGGGAGCCCAAATTACACATGTCACACAAGCGTGTAGGAACAGCAACAAACACAGCAAGAGACAGAACCACCACAGCACTCCCCCCAGGGACCCCACATTGTGGTGACACTAGCCTGCATGACAATCACACTGTGATGGCAAAGGTAGATGTCATCCACACTGTGAACCACAGCCATGTGTCCTGAGCAACAAACTACCATCACACCTATACCAGCACAGAGCACTCAGCATGGCCTGCCAGCCAAGGACAACATGGAGGTAGTGCCCCAGCCGTGCAACAACTCACATTTGAACACACTCAACGCCACACACCTTGAACTCCACCAATGTGCAGCAGTGAAGCTCACATGGACTGCTGACATTGCACATGCACCCATGAAAATCCCAGGGGTGGTGGGGGAAATAAGGTGCAGAAACCCATCACACATGGCCAGTCAACAATACTTGTGAATGTCTGACACACTGCACAGTATGCCGTACATGGGCATGACGTGAAATCCACCCCAAACAATGGGATCCTGGCCATAGTCACACACCAATGAAGAAGCCAAGCTGACCCACAAAGGACACACATAGACAACTTCCAACATTGCAGCTCTGACCCTGAGGAGTGGCAGCAGTCACACACACAACGTGTCACAATCACTGAAAGCATACACAAACAGAAAATCACATTACTCGGGGAAACCAACAAGTGCCAAGAGGAATCTTGACTGTGTCCCATCTGCGTTTGCCCACATCCCCAGCCCTGACAACAAAGACAACTAGGGATGACAACCTCATTAACATTACTTTGCCATGCACCCACATCCCGGAGAAACCAGGTCCAAGATGCTGGATGAACACAGAACAACTCAGCAAGCATCACAAACAGGAACATCCGTAGGGACACAGCCTGTGTAGGAAAAGGAGAAGGGTACACGCACAGACATGCCTACACAACACACAACACGGGCACAGCCTATATCACAGAATCACGCACTGCCATGAGGGCACTATACTCCTGTGGAAGGTCATCTGTGCCAAACCTTGTCTGTGCACGACTCAAACATGTCAGCAGAACACTCGGTCAGTGAGTCAACAACTACAACACACTGAAGGCTCTGCTCATATCAGCCTGGGCACGGGAGTGTCACGTCAGTCATCTGCATACACCCAAGACACGTGTCAAGCAACTTGCACTGTGTACACAGATGAGTCCTCCAAATTTGATGTGCTAAACTGCATGTCCATTGGAGACGGGCACACAGTCAGGGTACTAGGAACATTGGACAGTGGTAAGCCCACCAGATGTGCATCAGTGTAGGACAAAGATGGTAATCTACAAATGCTAAACGTACATCCCTGTGTCAAATGCTGAACATTACACCCTCAGACTGCAGCAAAGGATGCTATAGATCCAGACTAGATTAGGACACATATCCCATGGACCACATGGAGCCCATCACAGCAAAACTTCATTTACCTGATCTGAACACTGATACAACAGCAAATGCATGATTCCACACATCTACATCATGTACCTCCAAAGATTAACCACAAGTAAACAAAAAGAGGCTTTATTCAGCAAGTGTGCAACTCAAATCAAAAGTCCAAAATAAACTAAGGCCAATGGCCAGTCCAAATATACAGTCCCAACAGGGTGATGTGTGACAACTTGTCAACAATTGCTTGCCTGCACAGGTACGGACAGGGGACATCCCCCTTGGAGGGGCATACGAGGGGCAGGCCAGGCACCGCAGGGACAGGATCAGGGGATGCCAGAAGGAGGCAGTGAAGGGGAGGTGGGTGCAGGAGTGTCACCGGCAACTGCAGTGGAGGTGTCTGACTAAGGGGGGGCTGGCACCACCGCAGGGCTCAAGTCAGATGGTGTTGGTGCTGTAACCACTGCAGTGGGCTGGTCAGATGGAGTGGACTGGGTCCCCAATGCAGTGCACGAGTCAGACGGGGTGGTTGTGGACTCCACCGCAGTGCATGACTCCAAGGTAGTGGAAGGGGGGCAGAAGAGCTGGGCAGGACAGAGGGGGGACACGGTCTCCACACCAGTGGCACAAACAGGCAGAGCGTCTGGTTTGGGGGTGGAAGAGCAAGTGGCAGGGGGAGGGCCTAAGCAGTTTGGGGATGCGGTATCAGTGTGTGGGGGAACCTGGGGCAGGGTGTGGCGGTGGAACCTGTGGAGTGGTGGCCTGGGGGATGGAGGTGAGAGACTGGGTGGTTGACTTGCAGGGCGGTGGCGGGGTCTTGCTCTTCCGGGACCGGGGGGACTTGCGGGTGGGGGGCTCACTCTGCCTGTGCCTGGGGGAGGGTGTCCGGGGGCGAGGGGCACTCCCCTCTGTGTGGGTGGACTTCCTCTTCCCCCAGTATGCTGGATCAGCAGGATTGTAGGGGAAGAGGCCGAGGTCACTGAGGAAGAGCTGCTGATCAGGTGGGGTTGCAGGTGAGGCAAGGGAAGGGGTCTTGGAGGGAGAGGATCTTGAGGATTGCAGAGTGACTGTGGTTGCCTGTGTGTGTGTGTGTTCCCCATCCCCTGTGTCTGTGGTATCAGTCCCCTGAGGATGCTTGTGTGCACGTCTTGCCTTTCTCTTGGGTGTGTCTGTGCTGCTCGTGTCTGTGTGTTTGGGTGACTGTGCAGGTGTGCATGTGCTTTGGACAGGTAGGGTGACAGGAAGTGTGGATGGGGCAGAGGTGGGAGGGGTGAGGGACTGTTGGAGGAGGGACACTGCTGCCGTCAGGGAGGAGTCCATGGACTTATTGCTCCTCTGTAGGGCAGACATACCCGTCGAGATGCCCTCCATGAACGACACCAGCTGTGTCAACAGAGTGGTGTGTGCATGGAGGACACTCAGCATTGCTGTCTGCCCTACATGGAGCTGCCGAAGGAGGTACACAGACTCCTCACTCAGGGCAGCAGGGGACACAGGGGCAGGGGCTGCGGTGCCTGGCACGAAGGAGACACGCTCCCGAGTACGGGAGCCTCCACGGACCTCAGGAATGGGAGCCAATGGGAGGGCGGTGGTGGTGGTGGTGGTGGTGGTGGCGGGGCCAGACAGACTAGCTGGCCTTTGGTGGCTGCTGAGACCCGCCTCCACAAGGGAGTCATCCTCCGAGCTGCTGTGGTCCTCAGCTGAGGTGGATGGTGCTGAGGACTCCTCGGTGTGGCTCCCTTCGCCCTCCGTGCCACTGGGTCCCTCTGACCACTCGTCCGATGCTGACCCAGTCTGGCTCCACTGCTCCTCCTGGTCCATGGAGATGTCCCCTCCTGTGGCCGTGGATGTATCTGCAAACAATTAGGGAAACAGACAAACATCAGTCACCTGCACTGACCGCACACACCACAGTAAGTACAGCACATTACAGAGCAAGCCCTGGCATCCTTAGTTGAACATTGCCTAAAGTCCCCACACAGATTCGGGGAAGCCAATTGTCAGTCTGATGGTCAACCATGGGACTCACACCCCTCCTGCCCTTGCACCCATCTGTCTGGTGCCTGTCTGATGGTAAGACCCCAGTGCGGACACATGCACCACCTACACAGTTGTTGGACATTGCAGGGAACACAGTGAAGTATGTCAACATGCACACATCACATCTCTTGCCACTGAGTCAGTGCTGGTGTCCGGATAAAGGGATGGCCAGAGTCTAAATAGAAATGCATGTGATGCATACCAGCACCAGACACCTTGATGCACCCATGTCCGGATAGTCAATGCCACAATGGGGTGCATGTTGCACATGTCACTCTCCTGCAGGATCAGTCTCAGGAAGTTTAATGCCATGACACAGGAATGCGTGCTAAGTCATACATTACTGTCTCAAGTCACATGGCCATGGCAGCCAGCCAACAACAGTCTGCACTGTGTCACAATCCGAGGGCATGGGGAATGCAAGTTATGTGACTGACAAGTGCACATGTCCATCCCCCAAATACCACATCATCTGTACTACTATTTGTCCACGTCATACCAACTGGACATATGGGGGACATGAAACACAACTCTCTGAACATGAGCACCTCACAGTGTGCTGTGAATGACAACACAGCTGCCTGAAAGTCACAGTCACAAACACCTGTGTGCACAGTCAAGTGATCAGACACCTATAAGTCACAGAAGTATCGTCTATCATGGTGACATCTCAGATGGCATGCTGAGCCCTAACCCATAAACATACCAGTAGTCCTGACAACGAAGACACAGCACAATGAGACAGAGGCAGACACCTGAGGGTACATTTCACTGATCACAACATGCCAGATGATACACGGGAGTGGGAGTACAGAGTGTATTGCATGCCCTGGAGTAGGCATGACTGTCCAGCTCCACCTGTAAGAGGGATGAGTCCTGGACAGTAGGCAGGTGGCTAAGCATGTGTGACACACTGGATACACATACTCCTGAGGCCCAAACATTGTTCCCACCAGCAGCATGAGTGTGTGCCAAATTCCCCAGGGACATGTGGTGAGTCAGAGCAGCAAGCGGACCACATATCAAAGTTACACCCAGATCACATGTCAGAACTTAGGCATTGTGTAAGCAATTGAGCCACCCATTAATCGCACAACATAGTCACGGGAACAAATGCTGTCCCCCACCTTGAGCAAAGTAAAATGCAATGACACAGTCCCCAAATGACACAATTTCCCGACTATAAGGGCCACACATATGCGTATCAGAGGAGAAGTGGGCATGTCACAAATGAGGGACATGGGTCCTGGACCACATGACTGATGTACTGTGGAAGTTAAACCAGGCCAGAGGAGGGCACATAGCATGTCAGACAAAGTGCACAGTGCAGTCATGGACTCACCCCTTCCTTGCTGCTGTCTGTCCTTCAGCTGCCCATCCAGGTCAGGGAAGACCACTGCCAGGATCCGGAGCATGTGGGGGGTCAGGGTCCGGTGTCCGCCCCTCCTGCGAGGAGGCGACAGCTTCAGCTGGACCCTTGCGATCCTCCGGGTCCAGCCACGAAGGTCCTGCCACCTCTTCTGGCAGTTGCGGATCCTGCGCCTGTAGACCCCCACGGATCTTACTTTCCGGGCGATGGTCAGCCAAATTTCCTGCTTCTGGTGGGCATCAACCTGTGAGGATGACAAAGTGAAAAGGCCATTACTACACATGCAACATATACGTGCATCACACAGTTGGATATACATGTCTCAATCACAGGGGCATATGATGTACACAGGCAGTGCAACAATGGCTATGAACAGTTTGCCAGCAGTCACTACATGGTATCATTGCATGGGAAGTAAACCTAGTTGGAATGCACTGTTACTGCACTGTACCAGTTCAGTGCATGTAACTACACACTTTGGGGTGTGACAACTACTCAGTGGGCATGCTAGCCAGTGGTGTGCACACTGAAAGCCCTGCTAGTCAGACAACATGCACAATTAGTGAGGCAGTGGACAGCACACTCACCTGCTCCCCTGGTTTCCCATACAGCTTGCTGTACTGTGGAAGGAGGCTGTCCAGCAGGGCCTGGTTCTCCTCAAGGCTGAAGGCTGGGGCTCTCTCCACAGTACGTGCCATTGCAGGAGCCAGAGGATGCATAAACAGCAGCAGTGTTGGTGGCAGATGTCGTCCTGGAGCATGTAGTGCAGGCAAGTGAGCTCTCAGGGGAACAGCCAGCATTATATGTGTGCTGCAGAGGCAGATACTGTCCCATGTGTCCAAAGTGATAGGTCCAAGTCGTTTGCATCTTCTGAATTTGACCAATCCATGGAATAGCAGCACTAATACACGCCCACAGCATCCTTCAAATCTTCAACTTCATGACACCCATGATTTTGCAACATTGTTGTGGCTGGCCAACTGAATTCACTGCATCAGACTCGTTGGAGCTTCGAAAACCCGTCCGTTGCCATGCCAGGCCCCAGCCAATGTGTACGCACCGTTCTGTCCATTGCTGTACAACGCGTACCAGGCATACAACGCGTACCCGCTCACATACAATGCAATGGGCCGGCCGGGCACACCGATCGGTCCATTGCTCTACAACGCGTACCCGCTCACATACAATGCAATGGGCCGGCCGGGCACACCGATCGGTCCATTGCTGTACAACGCGTACCAGGCATACAACGCGTACCCGCTCACATACGATGCAATGGGCCGACCGGACACACCGATCGGTCCATTGCTGTACAACGCGTACCAGGCATACAACGCGTACCCACTCACATACAATGCAATGGGCCAGCCGGGCACACCGATCGGTCCATTGCTCTACAACGCGTACCCGCTCACATACAATGCAATGGGCCGGCCGGGCACACACCGATCGGTCCATTGCTGTACAACGCGTACCAGGCATACAACGCGTACCCGCTCACATACAATACAATGGGCCGACCGGGCACACCGATCGGTCCATTGCTGTACAACGCGTACCAGGCATACAACACGTACCCGCTCACATACAATGCAATGGGCCGGCCGGGCACACCGATCGGTCCATTGCTCTACAACGCGTACCCGCTCACATACAATGCAATGGGCCGGCCGGGCACACCGATCGGTCCATTGCTGTACAACGCGTACCAGGCATACAACGCGTACCCGCTCACATACAATGCAATGGGCCGACCGGGCACAACGATCGGTCCATTGCTGTACAACGCGTACCAGGCATACAACGCGTACCTGCTCACATACAATGCAATGGGCCGGCCGGGCACAACGATCGGTCCATTGCTCTACAACGCGTACCCGCTCACATACATTGCAATGGGCCGGCCGGGCACACCGATCGGTCCATTGCTCTACAACGCGTCCCTGGACAGGTCACACGCATATGTCACCATGCTGGTCACTGGTGAACCTATGCCAGCCACATTTACTTTCCAGGGACTCAGGGGCACACCTACAACACCACACCCAGTCCACACTGTATATAAGGCATATGTGGCAGCATAACCTTATCTGTGTATGGGGGTGAACATGTGGATTTTGGGTGGCACTTGGGGGCAGACACACCCAGGCTGTGCACGTGTTCATGGGGACAGGGTCCTTTGTGTGTTGTGCACCTGACCACTGTGGTGTGCAACTTTTCATTTCTGAGCATGTGTCATGGTCACATTTCCAGGTTGTGTATGTGTATGACATGTCACATACCCCCAGGCTCACATGTGGGAAGGCATGTACGTCACATGGTGGCCCATTCCAACAATAGTGATGTCCCTCTACAGTCTGTGTGCATGTTGTGTATCACATGTCTCTGACTCCATGTGCACAATGGGAGACAGTCTCCACATCCACGTGGTTTGTGCATGAACTTTGATGGTGTGTGTGTGTGTCACAGACATCCATGTCTGTCCTGCAGAGGCTACAGGGGCCACAACCTGTGGGTGTCATGTTTGTTTTTCTGACGTGTACATGATACGCCATGTCATGCCAGTGTCCATGTGGCAAGACAGGGTCCCTGGGAATCTACCTGTCAATGAGCTGTGATGCCTGTGGAGCATCTGTCCAGACATGTCACTGTGGTATGTGTGTAGAACGTGAGAGCAGTTAATGGGTACTGTGACACAGCCTAATGGTGTCCCATAGCACACCCTGGAACCTGTTGTCAACACTTGTTGAACAGAGATGTTAGATGATGTCCATGTAGGTGCCATATATGTCCAAACGGAACAACACACACATCAAGTACTTGTGTTTGTTAATGATGTATCATGTGAAATTGAGTATGGTGAACGGCACATAGGTGGGGTGACTGACAATCTTGCTTTCTTCACCTATGCACTGCAGGGCTCCTGCTGTCCATCGACCATTCCCAGACCTGGCAACGATGGCATCCGACGGTACCGCTTCACCAGGCAGCTGATTGAGGATTTGGCAGTGCGGTTGGACCCACATTTGCAGCCTGGCCGGCCGTATCCTACAGCGCTGACCCCCAAGGTGAAGGTGATGGCAGCCCTACACTTCTTTGCCACCGGTACCTTTCAACACACTGTGGCAACTACTGGTGGGATGTCACAGACTATGTTCAGCCGTGTGCTACGCGATGTTTTGGGGGCAATGTTGAGATACCTGAACCAGTACATCTATTTCCCAACACGTAAACGACTCACTGACGTCAAGAGTGACTTCTATGCCCTGGGGAGGATGCCACATGTAATTGGCTCCATTGATGGGACACATGTGGCTTTGATACCACCACAGGCACATGAGCAGGCATACCGGAACCGTAAACATTACCATTCGATCAATGCTCTGGTGGTATGTCTTGCAGATATGACCATCTCACATGTGTGTGCCCGTTTCCCCGGTTCGGCACACGATGCCTACGTGATGAGGAGTAGTCGCATCCCGAGGATGATGTCACAGATGCCGAACCAGCGTGCCTGGCTTGTTGGTGTGTATTGACTTTGTACCATTGTGTGTGTTCTGCTATGTTGTTTTCCGCACACATTTTCAAATCGGCTAATGTGCAATTGTCTGTCTGTAGGTGACTCGGGATACCCCAACATGCCGTGGTTGCTGACACCCCTCAGGAACCCTGTGACACCAGCCCAGATGCGCTACAATGAGGCACATGGTCGGATGAGGAGGGTGATTGAGTGGACCTTTGGTCTCCTGAAGAGCCGCTTCCGCTGCTTGGACAAGACAGGAGGGGCCCTCCCATATGCCCCAGCAAAGGTGTGCAAGATTGTCATCGTCTGTTGCATGCTACACAACCTGTCAGTGCGGAAGGAGTTGCCTCTCATCCTGGATGACGATGACCAACGTCCCCCACCTGTGGAAGATCCTGGCCTGGGTCACAATGCCAGTGAAGATGATGATGATGGTGATGTCCGCACACAGCTCATCACCAACTTCTTCAGCTGAATGTGAGTCTCCAGAGGGTTGTAATGTCAATGATTTGAGTTTGCATGATATGTGTGTGTGGTTCTCTGGGGCTGTTTGAGTGTGGCCATGTGCTACTTGACTGGATGCGTGCAGCGATGTGTCCTTGCAGGTGGTCTGTACTGCCCAACAGTGTTGACATGCTAACTTGGTTTTGTGTAGTTATCTCGTGACATGTATTAGACATGAGTATTGCCGTACTGTGCTGTTCTTCAGTGGTTTTGACTGTGTCATGTCTGTCCTTCACAGGGTGCTGCCGGAGTTATCTGATCAACTTGGATCCCCCGAATCCATGATTCAACTTCCAAGGTGGAAGCAGTCGTTTCCCTACAGGTGATGTGCCACACACCCCTGGACTTTCTATCTTCTGCACTTTTTGACTTTGTGGCCACAGCCAGGTTGGATTAGCTTGCATTTGTAGTGGAAACAACATGTTGCAAATGTGTAATAAACCTGTGCTTCACTTTGGGATGTGCGTTGTCTGTAGTCACACATCTGACTGACATTTGCTTACTGCACCTGTAGTCTAGTTGACAGTGACTGTGAATAGGTGGCGTGTCTGTGCATTCCACTGTATTTCGTTGCAACATCAGTATAGGTGATGAGTCTGATGGCCCTGGTGTGTATGTGTTGTGTGGCCCTAGTGGTGTGTCTCCCTCATATGTGTCACGTCGCCATGACTGACATGACGGTGTTGGACTTGCTGTAGCAGTTAGCATGCACAGTGTTATTTAGCAGATCACCATCTACATGACAAAAACCACGTTGGAATCACAACAGAGGCAGATATGGTGTATTGGTGAGTTTATTTACATACAGGTGTGAGGATGGTGCACAGGATGGTGGGTGCTGTACATAGAAATTGGAATCCAAAGTTCCCATGTGAATTGGAAGTCTTGGTAGCTGAAATGTCCAGAGTAAAGTCCACAGTCATCTGATAAATTTGGCCAACTAGAGCTCCCCATGTCATGTGGGAGAGTTGGGTTGGCTTCGACAGGGCGTGCAGTTTGCACACAGAGGAAAAGTTCCAGAACAGGTGTTGGCTTCCTGGGGGATGTAGATGGCCATCGGCCTCTCAGTTTGGCCTCCTCGGACGGCCCCTCTTCTTGGGGGGACCCTCAGGTGCAGGCTGCGGCGGTGCAGGGGACTCTCTGCCAGAGTCCTCCTCCCTCCCTGTGGCATTTGCAGTTGTTTCAGCAGCAGTTGTTGTGGGCACACAGGGAGGTGAGGCCATGTTGGTGCTGATCTGGCGGAGGCATGTCAGTATGTCCCTATGCACCGCTGTCAGTTGTTCCAATGTGTCCCACTTGGACTCCATGCCAGACATGTGTGTCTCGACACGTGACATGTGTGTCTCGACATGTGACATGTGTGTGTCGACACGGGACACGTGGGAGTCCAAGCGGGCATGATGGGCAGCCTGCTGCTGTTGTATGTCCTTGAGGATCCCCACTACCTGGCTGACCTCTCCGGTGCTAGTCTGGTACGCATCCGCGATGCGTGCCAGTTGTGGGTCATCATGCAGTCCAGACCCCTCTGCAAAGAGCGACCTATGTCTACCACCCCTCCCACCACCCCTGGCGACACGTGCAGGACCTGCGGTGGCACGCACAGGTGACTGTGGGCCTACTTGGGTGTTGTTCCTGGGCTCGTTGTCACCAGCTCCAGTTTGGGCCTGGGTCCCTGCGCTGTTGTCATCTGTGGTCCTTGGTCTGTCCGTGTTGGCAGGGGTGGCCTGTGTGTTGGCAGTTGTTGGAGGGGTGGGTGCAGGGGGTGCAGATGTTGGTCCTGCTGGTGCTGCATGATGACTCACACCGGAGGGTCCAGCTGGTTCTTCGCCATCCGAGGAGTGCAGAAGCTGATCCACACCAGTGAGCTCAGTGTTCCCCGGAGCCTGGGACAGGGACTCCTCCTCGTCTGCTGCTGTGTCCCCATCATCACCGGTTTTGGGGAGAGACACAGATTGTATGTTATGTTTCTACTGGCATCAATTGTTCAAACACCTGACAGTTGTGACTGTACCTCTGGATGTGGGCCAGGACATTGCATTCTCCTAAATTGTGACAGTCAGAGAGTGATATTGGTGTAGCACATTGTCCTGCCAACCTGTGGCATGTCAATGTGAATGTTGAGGTGTGTGCATGACCAGCATTGGTGGTATTTGGTTGCCATCCAGGCCTCCTTCTCCCCCAGCCCAGTTTTCCCACCATGAAGCGTGCTTCCATTGCAGGGAGTGCAAGTTGTCTTTCAGGATGTCAGTCAGTGGTGTCCTGCTGTTGGTTGTTGCACAGTTCCCAGCAGGGCCTTGTGCTCCCCCCAGCAGTACCCAGTGTCAGCCATCTTGTGAGTCCTTTTCCACTCCCTGTGATGTGAGCATGGTTGAGAGTGGTGTTGATGGGCCAATTGTGAGGGTGAGCAATATCTGTGCCTACAACTCCCATCATGCTATTGCCTCCACCCCCTTCCCAGCATGCCCATCCTTCCTTCCTTTTGACTCTGCTTCCCTGTGGGGTGGGGTGCCTGTGCTGACAGGATGGCTGGGAGTGTTGTCCTGGCAGTTGTTTGGCTACAAGTCCCAAGAGTGTCCCTGTGCTTCACACAGCATAACCCAGGGTGGTGGTTCTTTGTGGGATCTTCAGTTAGGATGTGAGGCATTGCATTCTCCCAGGTGGGTTATGTGGAGTTAGTGTTGAGGGGGGTGTGAGGGGAGGTACTTGTATTTATGGTCAGTGCTGTGAGTCCTCCTTCCCACCCAGCCAGATATCCCACCATGGAGCGTGCTTCCATTGCAGGGAGTGCAAGTTGTCTTTCAGGATGTCAGTCAGTGGTGTCCTGCTGTTGGTTGGTGCACAGTTCCCAGCAGGGCCTTGTGCTCCCCACAGCAGTACCCAGTGTCAGCCATCTTGTCAGTTGTTTTCCACTCCCTGTGATGTGAGCATGGTTCAGAGTGGTGTTGATGGGCCAATTGTGGGTGTGACCAATATCTGTGCCTACAACTCCCATCCTGCTATTGCCTACACCCCCTTCCCAGCATGCCCATACTTCCTTCCTTTTGAGTGGACTTCACTGTGTGTGAGTGTGACAGCAATGGCAAGATGGCTGACAGTGTGGTCCTGTTGTTTGTTGGTGCCCAGTTCCCAGCAGGGCCTTGTGCTCCCCACAGCTGTGGCCAGTGTCAGACATCTTTGAAGTGGCTTTTGACTCCATGTGAGGTGTGCATGCTTCAGTGCTAACTTGCTGGGCCATGTGGGTGTGAGATGTTGATCTGTGACTACCACTCCCATCATGCTATTGCCTACACCCCCTTCCCAGCATGCCCATCCTTCCTTCCTTTTGAGTGGACTTCAGTGTGTGTGAGTGTGACAGCAATGGCAAGATGGCTGACAGTGTGGTCCTGTTGTTTGTTGGTGCCCAGTTCCCAGCAGGGCCTTGTGCTCCCCACAGCAGTAGCCAGTGTCAGCCATCTTGTCAGTTGTTTTCCACTCCCTGTGATGTGAGCATGGTTCAGAGTGGTGTTGATGGGCCAATTTTGGGTGTGACCAATATCTGTGACTACCACTCCCATCATGCTATTGGCTACACTGACTTGACCAGCATACACAGAATTCCTTCCTTTCAGTGAGCTTCCCTGTGAGGTGGTGTTCTAGTGGTGGGTAAATATCTGGGAGTGTTTGTTGGTTCTATTTCTGCCACTGCCTTGCTGTATTTGTTGTTAGGTTTGTAGATGTCATGACACAGTTACATATCACTATGAGATGGCAGGTATTGTGTTTGTCTGACTAGCATTCACATCTTGGGATGGATATCTTTTGGTTGCTGTGTATTTGCTAAGTGTGCATGGTTTGCCTATCCCCTTGACTGTGATGTGTGTGTGTTGTCACACCATATAGTGTATATTAGTTGTGTACTCACCAGGCTCTGGGATGTCTGTTAGTCCGTATACGCTCACTGGTGGTAGGACGGCCTGCACCTTCTCCTCCCAGGGCCTGAGGTATACTGGTTTTGCAGGAGGGCCACTGCCGGTGTGCTCGCTGAGGAGGTAGTCCTTTTTGAGTAGGTCCCTAACCCTCCTGCGCACATCATACCACCTGTTCTGGATGTCTTCCTTTGTGCGCAAACATGGTGATTGTGCGTTGACCCTGTCGACAATCCTCGCCCACATCTTGGTTTTCTGCGACATGGGGGTCTGTTGTACCAATGTACCAAACAACTGTGGCTCTACCCTGAGGATCTCGTCTACCAGGACTTCCAATTCACAATCTAGGAACTTATGGTTCTTCTTTGGGGGCATGGTGATGGGTGGTGGTGGTGATTGATGTGTGTGTGTGTGTAAGTGGGGGGTGTGAGTGTAGGTTTAGCTGGGTGTGTGTGAGGGTGCTATTTGTAGGTGTGGTAATGGTGTGTGGCTTGTGTGATGTATGAGCTGTGAGTGTGTCTGTGGTTGCTGTGTGATGGTGTTCTGTCTGGCAGGTCAGTGGAATTTGCAAGGGATCATGGTAGGGATTTGTGGCCTTTATGTAGGTGGAGTTGGAGGTGTGTCCTTGTTCCATTTTTTTTCCTCCCTGTATTTATTGGCTTAGTAGTTGCTTGTTTGGCCCTTTTTTTCTAATTTTTCCTTGGTGTTTTTGGTGCATGTAGGAGTCGTTCTTGTGTCCGAGTAGGACGCTGCAGTTGTCTGGTGCGATCTTGTCCGACTCGTTCCCGCTGTGTGTCAGCTAGGTTTCATATGCGGCGTACGAGTCGGTCGAGTAGTATTGGGTTGCTTCGGCTGGGTTTTGTATGCGTGTCGGTCGTACGGCTTGTGCTCCAGGCGAGTCGGTCGTGTTTTGCATGCACAGCATCGTACTACGCGGGTCGGAGTTCGCGGGTACGTTTCGTTCGGGTTCAATCCGAGTGCGTGTCGGTCGGTTCGTTTCGCGTGATTTCCCGGCCGGATGGCTTGTTTCCGACTGCATTCAGTGACAAGTGCATCAAGATCAAGGGGCACTACACTTGCAGGACAGATCATGCAGTGTATGTATTAGAGTGCCCTTGTGGTTTAAAATATGTGGGTAGCACAAAACTTCAAGTGTATAACAGAATTCTGCAACACTTAAGGGCCATAGTTAATACTGATTCTAGCTACCCGGTGGCTAGGCACTTCAAGCTAGTACACCAAAATAACATCAAGGAGCTCAAATATTTTGTTATTGGAGCGATACCCACATTGAGTCAGGGAGGCAATAGGGAAAGACTACTTAGACAACTGGAATCTGAATTTATAGTTGAGCTAGATACCAAAATGCCAAATGGGTTAAATACAAGTGAAGACCTTCACAATTTCCTATAAAGAACGCATAACATAGTGGTGGCATATATCAGGTGTATTGATCGGTATCAGCCATGCTCAATAATAGGTCATGATCTGCAATACTGAGTGGACAGGAATCAAGAGATAAATTGTGACAGTCCCCTATACATCCAGCAGTCAAGCACTAGCACTTTATTGTTATGGTCCCATTGATGAAATCAAGTTCTACCCCAATAGAGTCAAGCGCTTGCACTTCATTGTATTTTAGTGAATTTTAGGAGATTGTTGTTGTATTCAAAGTGGACTATGGGATCAATGTTCATTGTGGTTGCATGAGGCGACATTTTATACTGCATATTTGTAGATTGCACTAGTTTGCACTGAGCACTTTTTTGCATTGTCTTCAGACATAGCAATTTGATGCATTTAGCACTTTGGAGATTGCACATAGCACTTTAGGATTAGGTAGAACAATGATCAAGGAAATCAGCAGCCACAAGGTACATATATTTTAGATTGATATTTTAACAATATCAGAACTTTCGATGCAATTTTGCACACAATACAATCAGGGCAAATGACCTGTGTTACCTAGCATCCATCATTGGTGATTTTATCCAGTCTAGTTGCAATCAGTGGAGCAAATATTGGAATTGCCCATCGGATATTAGAAGGGACTGTATCCAGATGTATTAAAGTGTTGTTTGTATAATGGATATGTTCTAATTGGTTATATGTATATTGATGTTAAGTTGTATTTATTTATTTATGAGTAATACAATTTAGAGTATATGAATTCTGATGTACCGATAGTATGTGGTGTGATAGTCTGTTTTCCATTGCTGTCATTGATTACACGTGCACTAAGTGTTCACTGAGGTATTTAAAGGGAAACTATCGCAGGTTCATCATGTGAACAAGACCGCACGTCAGCGGTCGAAATACGTCAAGGACGTAAGGCGGATGTCTTTTACATTGATTCATCAAAGAATGAAACCTGAATAAAAGCTAACTTTGAAAATATCTTACTTGCGTTGAGCGGTCCGTTCCTGCTGGGTAGAAGCGGAGATTTGCTGTCTGCCAGGACTGCGTTGGATATATATATATATATATATATATAATATATATATATATATATATATATATATATATATACATATATATAAATAAATATATATATATATATATTCACTGGAAAAAACAACGTTTACCAGCACGTTATCATTAGGAAATTTGATTTAAAAACCTTAGAAATTCACTGAAAAAAACAAAGCTTACAGGGACGTTATATCTGAGCTAACTATAACTTACACCCCGCAATGCACTGCTTATGACCTCACATATTACTTCACTCATGACATAGTCAGTGACATCACTGATGACATCTCAAATGACATCACTAATGACATCATGCACAGAACCAATCACACACTCACTCACACCCCTATACAACCTCTCATACACCCACTCAAGCACCCACACAATCACTCACATGCCCAGTCACAGACCCATACAAGTACTCACACAACCACTCACTTCTCTACAGAGTAACTCAGACACCCACTCACTCACTAATACAGTGAGTCACACAACCATTCGTTCACCCATACAGCTACTCACACAAACAGTAACCCACTCATACATATATATATGCACGCACACACATATATATACACACACACATATATATAAAAATACATATATATATAACTCACAAGGATGCTTGGGACACCCACGTAAAATACTATGGCAGATACATTGATGACATTTTTATTATATGGGAAGGCACTGAACATGAGGCTGCCCAATTTGTAACATCCATCAATGACAACAACATGAATTTACAGTTCACTGCCACCCTTAGCACTCAAAGGGTAGAATTTTTAGATGTGGAGGTGTACATTTGAGAGGACAAGATAGAGACCAGACTCCATAGAAAGACCACCGCTGGTAATTCCACATTACACGCCACCAGTGCCCATCCTCCCCATCTTATTCACAGTATACCGTACGGTGAATCTCTTCGGTTACGACGTATATGTAGTCGTGAATCTGAGTTAGTACGTTGCCAAAATGAGGCGTTGAACCGTTTTTTGTCCCGAGGGTATCAACTGTCGAACCTGCAGATGGCCTTGGACAAGGCCAACTCCCGCACTTGTGAGTTATGTTTAGTAACTAGAAAGGAACAGGATGCAGAAACTATGAATGAGATCTCGATGATTGACAAACAACCCATTAGACTTATCACTACGTATTGTAAACAGGATAAGTTCATTCGTAAGATAGTTTACAAGCACTGGCCCATCGTCTTAACTGACCTAACATTGACATTTTTGTTACCTGATCTCCCTGCCATTACGTTCAGAAGGGCACCTTCTATGAGGGATGCCCTGGTGAAATCTAGTCCTGAACTTACCATCAATACCACCTGGTTATCTAAATTTGGCTTTTTTAAATGTGCTTCCTGTCGTGCATGTAAGTTTGGAATCAATGTATCCGAGTACTGTACAGCTTTTTGAGATATTCCTGTCCCAATTAGAGTGCACTATACATGTCGGACAGAATATGCGGTGTACGTGCTTGAATGCACATGTCATCTCAAGTACATCTGCAGCACAAAATTACCAGTTTTTAATCGAATATTGCAGCATTTGCAGGGCAATTGTTAACTCGGACCCAAGCTATCCAGTTGCCCGACATTTTAAAGCCATCCATGCCAATAAAGTCAGTGACTTGAAGTACTTTGTAATTGGGGCAGTCCCTCCGTCTATTCGGGGGCAATAGGGAGAGACAGTTGCGCCAGTTAGAATCCATATTTATTTTAACTATGGACACTAGAATGCCTAATGGTTTGAATAGTGAGGACCTTCACAATTTTTTGTAAATAAACGACAATGAAGGATCCTCTGGCAATATGTGACAATATACTGCTTTATACAATCATGTCACTGTAAGATAAACAGCACTTTATCCTATGTATCTGATTAAGAACTGCTTCTATGGGTGTTTGTCTGATATTTTTCTGCTTTTCTAACTGTTTTTTACGAGCTACCAGCACTGATAAATCTTGTACTGTATTATTGAGGATAATAGCAATCTAAGCACTAGCACTTTATTGGCTAAGTATGACAAGATAAGCGATCCCTTGCATTAGCTCTACCCCTTTTTATATGTGTGTTTTATCAACTATCACTGTGGGTTTTTATAATTCATAGCACTTTATTACACTAATTTTGCACATGTTTTTATAGGAGCATCGTTTTAGTCGTTAGTAGCGCCCGGGGCCTCCTTTTACAATTGTATATTTAGAATGCATTTTATGTATTTTCAGCAGCTCCCTCTCTGTGAAAGTAATGCAGGGACTGCAGGGGCCTTCAGGCTCCTCCCGCGGTTCCGCAGACAGATGGGAGTGGGTGCCCTGGGTGGAACCAGGGCACTTGTAATAGATGCCGGACCCCAGCGGACGGCCCTCCTCCCCTTATTTGTTTAAAAATAAAAATAAAATAAAAAGGCAGGGCCCCACGGGATGTGGTCCCTGGGGCCTAAATCAGCCCAGGGAAGAGAGGGCCAAGTGCCCCCTAATAAATACATTCTTTTATTAAAAGCCAGACCAGCAAGTCACCAGAGGACCCACCCCCTTTCACCACAACTTTGCAAATGCACCTCCTGGTGAACAATTGGTTGGAGAATGAAGTCCCCTTGGCTGCAGAGGGTCCTTGGGGCCAACAAGCCCTCCTGTTACCTCCAGCAAGTCCCACACAAGGGAATTGCTGAGAGGTGATCCGAGGCCCTGCCCAATTTCTCCACCACTCTCCAGATATGCCTCCTGGCGCACTATTCGTTGGGGGATGCAGTCGCCTTGGATGCTGAGGATCCTTGGGTGGCCAGGAACCCCTTTTGTTACCCCCAGTAAGTCCCACACAGCGAGATTGCTAAGAGGTCTTTGGAGGCCACACCCCCTCTCTCCACCACTATGCAAACACGCCTCCTGGTGCACTACTGGTTGGGGGATGAAGTCCACTTTACTACTGAGAGTCCTTGGGCCAATTACCCCTCCTGTTACCTCCAGTAAGTCCCACACAGCGGGATTTCTGAGAGCTGGTTGGAAGCTCCGCCCCTTTCCCCATAACTCTGTAAACACGTCTACTAGTTAAAAAACCATTGAAATTCACACAAAAAAACACGTTTACAGGGAGGTTATAAATAGGAAATAGACTTTGAAAACCTTGGAAATTAACTTAAAAAAACAAAGGTAACAGGGTTGTTATAGTTAGTAAATATAATTTTTTTTTTTAAAAGAAATTCACTGTCAAAGACAAAGGTTACAGGGACATCATAGTTAGGCTAAGAGTTCACTCATACAAAACCAGTGAAATTCAGCAGTTATAGTTATCTGAGCTAACTATAACTTACGCCCCCGCAATGCATTGCTTATGGCCTCACATATTACATTACTCATAACATGGTCAGTGACATCACTGATGGCATTACTCTTGACATCTCAGGTGACATCACTGATGACATCCACAGAATCTGATGCACCCACTCACACCCCAATATAGCCTTTCATACACCCACTCCAACTTCCACACTACAATTCTCAAAACCATTGACCCATTCATACCCATATTTACACACCCACTCACTGATTCATAGATCTACACACACATCCATTCAGTCCCCCATACAGCCACACATACACCAACTCACTCATTAATATATCCACTGATATATCCACTCATACACCTATACAGTTATACACACACACACTCACTTATTCATACAGATACCAACACATACTCACCTATACAGTCACTGGCACAAGCACACACTCACACGTGCAGCCACTCATAACCAACTCACTGACCAATACAGCCACTGATATATCCACCCATACAGCCACTCACACACTGTCAGTCACCCACATAGAGCTACTCACACACCTAGTCACTTAACCATAGAGTCAATTACAAAGCCACTTACTCACCTCTACAGTTATGCGCACACCCACTCACTTATATTATTCATACAGACACTAACACTTACTCACTCACCGATCCAGTCACACTGACACAGGCACACACTCACCCATACGGCTACTCTCGCAATCACTCAGTCACACATACAGTCACTCATATACTCCAACAATCACCTATGCTGCCTTTCACATATGCAATTATTCACCCATATACCACTGACACATCCATTCACTCACTGACACATCCATACACACACTCAGTCACCCATACAGCCCCTCACAGATGCACTCACTAAGCCATACAGTCACTGACTCACCCACTCACTCATCCATGCAGGCAGTCACACACCCCTCATCCACCCACACAGACACTCATACAGGTACTCAGACAACCAATCAGTCACCAATACAGCCACTCACGTACCCACTCATTAACCCATACAGCCTCTTAGACACCAACTGACAGACTGATACAGGAGTGCGCACAACCTAGTCACTCACCCATACATTCACTGATACCCTGAAACATCCATACAGGCACTTATACACCCACTGATTCACCAATACACCTTGGTATACATATGTAACACTCATAAGCTTTTTAAAAACACTTAGAGTCACTGGATGATGTCATCAGTGATGTAATTTGAGATGTCATCAGTGATGTCACTGACCATGTCATGAGTGATGCAATATCTGAGGTCATAAGCAGTGCATTGCGGGGGCGCGTGTTATAGTTAGCTCAGGTAACTATAACTGCTGAATTTCACTGGTTTTGTATGAGTGAACTCTTAGCCTAACTATAATGACCCTGTAACCTTTGTTTTTTTCAGTGTATATATAACGTATATATATTTTCAATGGGGGTTAGTTTAAATTCCTGTCCCTTTGGCAGTACTTGTGACTGACCATGTGTGATACTGGACTTACTTCAAGTCTGGGCTGGATTACATTTGGCACTGTCATTATTGGTTTAAGTTACTTTAGAAGTACAGTTAGTGAATAGCAAATGTGTTCCTCCTACTTTTACCACTAAAACCTATGTGTGCGGAGACTCATGCACACATGGTGGAGACCCAGTGGCGGGGCAGTGGGGGTGGCAGCCGATGGATGACTTGTTCCGGGGAGGGGGATGGGCAGCCGATGGACGACTTGTTCTCGGGTCGTTGGGATGGTGGTAGTTGACAGACAGGACTTGCTCACCTCAGCAGTCCACAAAAGAGTGCCACCCAGGGCAGACGCCCCTCCCAGCTAAGTCACTGTGGAGACCTGCATAGAAAACACAGGAAAGGCAGAGCTGGAGATTTCAATAAATGCACTGCGCCTGTCTGGTGTCGTGTGTCTCTTTGCGCTCCTTGTGTCCCCGGTTGGGTTACATATTTTTGTAAATCATTAACTTCAAAAAGAATTTCTAATGAAACCGGTGAGTTCAAAAATGCTTCTCAGTTTATTAAATTGGTTTCCTTCTGTTCATTAACTTGAACTTCAAATATAAATCATTTCATGTTTCAACAATGTTTGGTCCAAAGGAAAAAAACCAAATATTACGAGTTACACAAAACCCGTCGGAAGTTCAGCGACCACTTTTTTAACTGGGTGACGGAAGCCTCACACCCACTTTAAAATTGGAGACACATACTTCATTTTAACGAAGCATGGCAGCCTCTGCACGGGCCACCCGCGTTCATTAGAGTTCCTTTCACTATGTAACGGTTTCTTTAAGCACTGCACGGCACTACGATAAGAACCGCGGATCAGAACCGGCAAGACAAATAAGCTTTTCAAACTTCGATTACGGGGCATATTAGCAAGAACGGCGTAATTATCGCCGCTTTAGCGGCAGGAAACTATCAGCTAAAGCGGCGATAATGGGCTTGATAATATGCCCTTGAGAATACCAATAGAAGCCCATGTTCTGCTGTGATCCTGGGCTTCTATTGGAATTCTCAAGGGCATATTATCAAGCCCATATCGCCGCTTTAGCGGCAGTTTCCTGCCGCTAAAGCGGTGATAATTTTAACGCCGTTCTTGCTAATATGCCCCCAAGTTTCTACACGCTTAATTTCAACCAAGCATTGGATTAAAGCGATGCACGCTTTGAGGTTACGTTTTAACTGACACTTACATGGTAGCGTTGGAACACGCTGTAATCATCATGTTCGGGTTTCTTGTTTGTTGCGTTTTATAATTCAGAGGGCCACGAGGACACGCAATTACAATCTTCCGGGCATAACCTCTTATTGCTTTGCAAATTTTGTTGCAATGGACCTCAAAACACTCATGATGTTTGACACATTTTTACAGGACCAAGATACCAATGGACCTTATTGGAGGATCCGAAATGTATTTACATCAGGAATGTATCACTTGGGTGGGCTCCACTATGTAAAACGTTCATTCATTACCCCATTAGAAGTTTTCCTCAGTCGAATTCTTGAGGAAATACAGACCTATAAATTCAGGAACAAGGCTAAGATTTTTACATTAATCATGGTTACTCTTGGAGGAATGTATTCACATAGTTAACAGGAGATAAAACATTGGCACTCTTCTCTTTTTGTTCTACAGAGTAAAAATACCTCCAGATGAAGTACTAGGGGTCCGAAATGCATTGGGGTTCATAAGGAGTTTGTTTTTGTTTGCACCCAACATTGTTGAAACAAAATGGTTTATATTTGAAGTTCAAGTTGAACTTTGTAATGAACAGAAGGAAACCTATTTAGTAAATTGAAATGCATTTTTGATCTCACTGGTTTCATTTGGAATTCTTTTTGTAGTTGATTTACAAAAAGATGTAACCCATCTGGGGACACAAGAAGTACAAAGTGAGACACATCAGACAGGCACAGGATCAGTGAGTGATACTCTTTTGCACGTTAAAACAATTTGAGTTGTTGAGCAAGGCTAGGTATGGTGGCTTAGCGGACTAATAGGCCCTCTGTAGGGGCTGTATTCAATCTCATGGCCACAGGTTCAAATCCCAGCAGGTCCACTCATCCTTTTCAGGTGGATAAAATGAGTACCAATTGAGATGGGTAACAATAAACAACTGTTATTCCGCGCCAGGATACCCTTCTGGGTGAATGTGTTCTTTACAAATACACATGCTATCTAATATTTGTTTAACCTAGTGTGCACTGGATCAACATATATTAGATCTGGAGGTCTCCACACATAGGTGTGTGAATAGTATGTTGTGTAATGTGAGTATTACTATTTTAGTACTGCTAAATGTGCTGCAAAGTTCACATTTTGACAGTACCCCACTTTTAAAGTTGGTAGGTTTGTAAAGCTTCTCTGTACTATGAAGCACTGATTGCATCGTTCATTGCTTCAAAAGATCTGGCCTCACCATTGTCGAACATGTCTTTCACCATTCTACAATCTCACAGCCCTCAAAATGTACCCTGCCCTTCTTTTACTGGTATAAAATTGGTATTGTTGTGGCGCAGAGACTGAATAAAAGGAATTATGGTGAGTGCAAGTTTTAACATTGTCTTTCCCAGACCTCAAGTGTGACTGGTTCACATACATATTCGGAGTTCTTGCCTCTTTGGCAAGCTATGCCACATACCATTACTGCCTGGTCCATAAGTTTTTACTTTCTGTCAGTCTCTTTTACTGGCCATTCCTTAAGTACTCCTAAGTGAGCCTTCTGGTAGTATTTTATCAGTCCAGAGCTTCTAAACCTCTCCTACTTTTATGGGAAGTCAGGAACTTTGTGAAGACTCTTGCTCTTTTCCTGCTCAAATGATCTTTGTTATTAACTTTGAGGGATCAGTCATTTCCAGGTTCAGAGTGGGTATCAGCACTGTCTCAACGATGTACCGAAGGCACAGCCAGGGGCTGATTTTAATAATATTGATATGACCAAAATATCAGAAAAACAGGAGACCTTCCATCTGCTTAGGTGAACTATGAGATCATGTTTGAGCTTGGGCCAATTTGTCACATACAGGTGCTCCACAGACCAGGTAGGGTATTTATTCAGACATTTAACTGGCTAGTCCATTCACCACAGAGAAGTGAGCATCTTGGAGTAGGAGAACCTGCAAAGGGCTATGGAGATGGTTCACATTTCTGGTTTATGTAGGTTAATTCAGAAGCCCATCACTCTTTCAAATCTCTGCAGCTCCAGTAGCCGAGTTGAAAGTTTCTGGGGATGTCAGAGTCACCTATATGCCATCAGTGAAACAGCATATTTTATATGTCTGTCCTCATAATGGGGTGCCCTGAATCTCTGGGTTAGGTCTAATCCTGGCCTCAAATGTTCAATTGACAGCTGTAGCAACCTGGGCTTCTTTGCAGATGCCCCCCACACCCTTTGCCCCCATTTGGACTTCTAGATGCTGTTTTTTGACTCTGATAGTGCACTGGGACCTGATAACCAGGCCGAGGCATGATGTAGTCCTATTTAAGAAGGTGTATTAAGTATATTTTGTAAGTCGCTTGGGAGTTTAATGCTGCCATTGTTTACTCTCTGCATACATGTTTACTCCAAAACAAATGCTAAAAAGAACTTGCTCTCTGCACCTAGTGTACCCCATTAACCTCAGTTTAGAGCCACATTTGCATCGAGTCGTTCAATACATCATTCTTACCTAACATAACCCTTTGTAGACCATGTTTTAGCTCAAGCTCCGTTTGTTAATGTTCCAAGCTGTCGAACGTCCTCTGCTATCTCATTGGCTTCTACCTCACTTGCATGACAGGTCAGCTACTCTTGGCGTTACTTCCGGGGCAATTTAAGATAGAATATTGCAGGAGTTATCTAAAAGCTGGGAGATAATGTTATTCTCAGTCATAGACTGCTTCCCCTGAATGTGTAGTCTAAACGAATCATGAATTATGTCTTGTCTTCATAGCCAGGGCTTCACAACCTGATTTATTCGAACTATCAAGGGCAAAAAAGGGAAGACAATAGATATCCAGGCCAAAATTGTTCAAATTGATTTAGAAAATGCTAACAATGTTTACTTAGAGATAAACTGCAACAATAATGATTTATCTGATGTGCATATGTGCAATGTCTGCAAACCAGCAAAGCTATCTAAAGGCACATCTAAAGTAATGAAGTGTTTAACATCTGTTCTTGTGGCCAGATGTGTTAGCGAACCTCTGGATAGGCCAATAAGCAGACTAATAGGCAGAGTTATAGATGGCGATATGAATACAGTGCCACAGTCTCTACTGATCTGGGCAGTGAAATTGATAATCTGGATTGTTTTTACGAGGAAGACATATCAAGTACCACCTTTTAACTGAGGGTACTGTTTAGCTTAATAGATCATATGGTTAGCCTGGATAGATTTTTACTCGAGCGAAGGCTTGCATAAGTCTATTAAAGGATGTCCTTCAGATAAACTAGCACATGTTTAATTAATCTTCAAACATGGAGATCGGTTTCAGATCTTTCTTGCTATAGTCTCTGCTGCTGAAAATGAGCAGGATTGGATCATAATGGACTGGGATTACCCGCAGTTAGTAAGACAACATGCCCATTTCATAAATAATATTGTAATTGGAATTAATCTTTGTATGTTAAAGTGGTGATCTGTGGATCATGATTGTGTTGTGCTTGTGAAATTAAAGTGTGGTCTCTTTATCAAAAATATGTTTTGATCAATAACTGTGTTTGTTAAGAGAATCGTTGGCCCCTACCAGGCTAGGATATCTATTCTTAAATGAAGCTTCACAATCGTGATGTATTCTGCATCACAGTTAGAAAGATTAAAATGCCTCTGAGGATTTTTTTGTGCAGGAAGGTACATTCCTGCACAAAACCAATGCTGCCTGCAATGCAGGCACCCTTGCAACATGAAGCAAGGGTGCCTGCGTTGGCCCTAAGCAGCCAAAAGTGCTGCAACGTTAGGAAAGCACAGGAATATACCATATAATGGTAAATACAGCACATTTCTGCCCTTTCCCTTTCACGCAGCACAGCAAGGCGGATTGCTGTGTGGCATCAATGATTGCAAAATATGGCCCTTTGTACTCCCTTCTGTATGCAGCTGAGGAAGTTGGCTCCTGCCTTTCTAGCCTGGGTGGGGGAAATTGGCAACTATGTGGTTTCTGCTCCCCCAGACATGGGTAGCATTGGAGGCACACAGCGATGATTATGGGGCACTGGGCCACTCAAGTGAGGCCTTGGAAAATGCAACAACACCTGTGAATGACTAGTCCTCACCAGGGCCGGACTGGCCGTAGCGGGCACCGGGCGTTTCCCTGGTGGGCCGCCAGGGTGGGGGCCGGGCTGGGCCCCTGGGGGGCTGTTTTTGTTACCGGGGGCCGGCAATATTGGCCCCCGGTAACAAAATTGGCCGAAACCGGCCCTTGCAAACAGCTCAGTCCCACCCCATCAGCCTCCCTAGATGGGCCAGCCGAGCAGTTTGCCAGGGCCGGCTTTCGGTTCCCAGTCCGGTCCTGGTCCTCACCCGTGGCACTGGCCCTCCCCAAGGGTGAATGAAAGGTCCTGGTAGGGACTACATGATTGTGCTATGACCTAGAATCCCTTGATGATAATGACACCTTAACCCTCATTACAGAATTGGAGGCAGCAGACCTACGTCAGCTGGTGACCGGCCCCACTCATTCAGCCGGTCATACGCTCGACGGGCTCTTCACTAGCAACAGCCAATTATCACTAACAAAAACTATGCTCCTAACATGGACTGACCACTGGGCAGTCCTGTTTAATATTCAGGCAAAAATAACTCGCCTTCCATACACCATCTCCACCCCACCTACTCAATTCAAAGCCTGGAATTGCTTAGATCAGCAACTCCTCAAAACACATCTGTCATCCACCAACTACGAGCCCACACCAGATCCTTAACTTGCCTCATCTAATTACTCTGAGTGGCTTAATAATGCCTTCAACCTCCTAGTACCATTGAAAAACATTTCCAAAAACAGATCCACTCCTTCTGCCCCCTGGTTCTCGGAGGCTCTCCGGCTTGAAAAACAGCGCTGCAGAAACCTCGAGAGACATTGGCGCAGAGACTACAACGTCACCGACAAACTTCGTTATAAGGAAGCAATCTCCAAATATAAACACCTTATTATACTGGAGAAAAGCAAATACTATCTCAATCAGATAGAATCGGCCCAAAATTCCACCAAGCAGCTTTTTCTAGTAGTCTCTAAATTGTCAGGTTCGGCAATAAATCTTCCAATAGTCCCCACCCAAGACCTTTGCAATGCCCTCGCAAATTCTTTCCTAGAGAAAGTTGGTAACATATACGTTAACTTCGCGGCCCAACCTAAACCTGACCATTCAATGGCTATTTCTGATAATGAGGAAAACTCCCCCTCTTTCTCCATCTTCACTCAAGTTTCACCAACCCAGGTAAAAGACCTTATTTTAACCATCAAGTCAGGTTCCCCTACTGACCCTTGCCCTCCTGCCATTTTAAAACAGATTCCTGACACCTTAGCCCCAAACCTAACAGACATTTGTAATGCCATGTTTAACACAGGTATATACCCCGCGGCATGGAAAAGAGCTATCATCAAGCCGCTACTGAAGAAGCAACACCTAGATCCTTCTGAAACAAAAAATTACAGACCTATTGCAAACCTCCCTTTCCCAGCCAAAATATTTGAGAAATTAATGAATTCACAATTGACCCACTACATTAGAAGCAATAACCTCCTGGACGAAACACAATTTGGCTTCAGGAAGGGTCACGGCACAGAAACTGCCCTCATTAAAGCAGCAGATGAAATTAGAACAATCTTAGACCAAGGTGGTACGGCTGTGCTTCTGCTGCTAGACCTGTCAGCAGCCTTTGACACGGTCGATCATGCCACCCTGATCGGTCGTGTCTCAAGCATTGGTATCAAACTTAAAGCCAAAGATCTTCTAGCCTCCTTCCTTTCTAATCGCACACAACTAGTGAGTCTCGGTGACTATAAGTCCTCTCCTTTTACCCTCCCATGTGGTGTGCCACAGGGTTCATCCTTGAGTCCGACACTTTTTAACATCTACGTGTCGGACCTGGCCAGGGTTATCAAAACCCATGGGATGGGTCTTACTTCATACGCCGACGACACACAATTGGTGCTAGCAATCCACAATGATGGAGGAGCGGTGGCGGCTAGATTCCAAAGTGGAATGCTTGCCATCAGTACCTGGATGGCCAACAACTGCCTAAAGTTGAACTCCGACAAAACGGAGGTCTTAATTTTTGCCAAACTCTATCCGGTTTGGTCTTCCATTTGGTGGCCCACCGAGTTGGGTCTACCACCTCCGCCGGTACCGAAAGTTAGAAATCTAGGTATCATGTTTGACGACAAACTAACTTTCACATCTCATGCCAATGCAATCGTCTCGTCATCCTTTTACACACTAAGGATGATAAAAACTCTTACCCTTTCTTCCACCCAACGCTGGAAGAACCCTTATCAGTACTCTAGTAATGTCCAAAATCGATTACTGTAATGGCCTTTTTCTTAACGCCCCGAAAAAGACCACCAACCGACTGCAGATGGTACAGAACTCGGCTGCTAGAATCATAACTAGCACTCCCAAATATCGATCAATTGCATCAACAATTCGAAAACTGCATTGGCTACCAATAACAAGCCGAATCAAATTTAAAGCTCTTTGCATTGCCTTCAAGGCCATTCATAAAACTGGACCTGACTTCCTGAAGAAGGCCTTGTGTGGGTATATTCCCAATAGAATCTTGCGCTCATCAACGGCCAACTTACTCATGATTCCTCGAACGAAAAGAGTCTCCTGGGGTGACAGAAGATTCACTGTCGCCACTGCCAAACTCTGGAACACCCTTCCTCTGCATGTCAAATCCTGCCCAACTTTGTTTGCCTTTAGGAAGCTCATAAAGACGTGGCTTTTCAATCACTAGGCATCTCACCTCTGGACCCATCCTCTACACAGTCCGCAGCGCCGAGACACCCAAGGGTATTTGTGTGCTCTACAAATTGCTTAAATAAATAAAATGACGTGGGTATGCTAGGTTGGTCCCCCGAAATCAGACAGACGTTAATTATAAACCACTGCACATGTGAAGGTTTTCTCAGCCTGGCAGCTGGGAAGATAAAGCTGGGCAGGCCCCATATAAGCCAGGGGAGCCAATGCTATGTTCTCTGGTACCAATGGATCAATTGTCACAGGAGATGATGTGCTGGCTGTGCTCATGATTATGTGCTCCAGTCAACAGTAGGGCCTTCTTGCCTATTAAATTTTGGTAATATGTGGAGGCTTATTTTTCAACTCCTCTCTCAATCCCATGCCCTATTTTGCAAGGCCTTAAAGACTTGGCTGTTCACTCTGTGATGGGTGTCATAGCTCCTTCTTATTTTCTACCCTCCGAATACTAATCTGCTATCAGCGCCTTAACGCCATTCTGCATTTGTTTGCGCGCTACAAGTCTGTTTCATTCATTCATTGGATGCTGGAGAGCTGAGGGGCCTGCCCTTTTGTCTCGTTAGCTTCTGCTAACCTGTTTTAGTGTGACTCTTTTACAGCCCAAGAAACCAGCTGCCTCCACTCATTAGTAAGGCACTGCAAAACGTCAGCTAATGCTCTCTCTCTGGACTCCTGGTAATTTTCTTAGCCTTCCATCAGAAGCACCCTGTAGTCCTTAAGGGAGGTTACACTGCTTCTGTGCACTCTCAATGCCTCCTGCACAATCTCCTGGCCACTTGCAGGGTGCGTGTGTCTGCAACAGGATATAGAGGCCCCATCTAGGGGTCCCACCCCAAGACTAGTGCTCAGAGGTCTAATGGTACCCTCTCTTTCACGTTACCCAACAAGTCCACCCTCTACTATCCCCTAGACAGAGTGGAGAAGCCAGTGCCACTGCCCCAGAAGTCAAAAGCCCATAGAGTCCCTAGAAGTACAAGTCAAGAATGTCCCTCCACCCCAGACATGGGTTCATAATCAAGGGGCCATCAAGGGGTTCATCCTTCTTTATCTGTAGTTGCACTTCTTCTCGGGTTTCTCCCTTGTGCAGGAGTTCAAAAGCGCAGATGGATAGTTGTAGAAGGGGCACAATCCAGAGTTTTCCCCCTGACAGGCACTTTCTAAAAGCAGCCCACTGGCTGGTGGATCCCCTGCACTGCTCTAAGCGTATGACTAAAATAGTAAAATCAAGTTTTGATTTACAAGAGCTCTCTCCCAGTCATTAATCCTGCTTCTAAGTGCCATGACAAAATTGGGTCCTTCACCCAAGACTTCAAAGGGAGACCCTACTGTGACAGTTAATTAGCAAACGCAGATCTCTCCTCAACCTCAAACTCTTCCAGAGGAATGCTAAGCTCTCCAAATGGGCTTCTTGACTGGTGGAAGCTTAAATTTACCTGCTTGCTCGCAAAGTAAATAGCTTGGGCCAGCAAGGTAGTTCAAGGACCAAATTTCCCCAAGGGCAAACACAGGGAAGATTGAAAAAATAACTATATAAAGGAGCCAAATTAACAATATATTTGCTCACATGATTTTTTAAAACATAGAAAAAGTGACGTTAATAATTTTTCTTTGTTGAAACAATGCAAAGTTAATATTTTGGAGCAGTTTTCTCCAAGAGAGTGAATACAGTAAAACACTACAGAGTCACACTCTACTTTAAAAAAATGGGGTTATATCTTTGTGAGTGCCTAATTAAAGTTGATGTCTATTTTACTGAAGGTGCTATCTGCCACAGTCTAGCTGTGAGCAGATACCAGGCTGAAGCAGACAGTAGTCTTCCTTGCTTTGCTGCAACATGTACGTATATGTGTGTGCACACATGTTCATTTATAACCAGCACAGAGCCTCTTCCCTCAGCTGTGCTGCAGTAGACCTTTTTTAAAAGGTGTGCATTGGTGGTTAACAGAAGTTTACAGTCAGTGAAACTAAATTAGTGAGACTGACAGAAGAGGTCCAAAAACTAGGTGGTCCAAAATCAAACAACCTACGGAGGCATAAGCAGGTCAGAACCTAAAGCTGTATCTGTCAGGGAACCAAATCCACTCCCTGGAAACCGAGGCTCCACTGGAACGAAGACAGTCCACCTGCTCACCTTTAGGCTAATCTTCAACACTTGGTTGGAAGTGAATGCAGGGATTAGCCTTTAGGGTAAGGAAGGAAAGGAAAAAGGAGATGGGAAAGAGAAAGATGAGGGTCTATATCTAGCACTCTTTTTCTCTGTGGCGATCACCTTTTCTCTAGGTCAGGATTGCGAAGGCGAAATGTTTCTGATCACCACTAAGGCTGGGCGTAGTTCGCGAAGTAGTGCTTCGCGAAGCTACGCAAAGTGCAGTTCGCACTACGCGAGCTTCGCGTAGCACTACGCGAACTGCGTAGTGCAGTGTTCGCAATGATTGCACAGTGCCGGATGCTTGTCCGCACTGTGCAATCATTGAAAACGGCAACTTGCACAGTGCGAGCTGTCTCTTACTGCCGCTCGAGTAGATTTTTACTCGAGCGGCAGCTTTCTCAACGCGGACTGGTAGTTTCTCATCGCGAGCGGTCGCGAGCATACGCGACCACTCGCAATGAGAAACCTGACCTCCCGCGTTGAGAATCTCGCCGGAGGTTTATTTTCCACGCTCGCGATCGGCAACTTGATGTTGCTGATCGCGAACGAGGAAAAAGTCGCGCCGGGATGTCATTTTGCTTGCTCGCGGTCGCCAACTTGACGTTGAGGACCGCGAGCAAGCAAAAATGACCGCGGCACTACGCTACGCTACGCTACGCGTGTTTGCACTGTGCTACGTGCAATTCGCGTTGTGCGAAGTAGCGCAAACTTCGCAAACTACGCGAGCGTAGCGTAGCACTTCGCCCAGGGTTAATCACCACACACCCCTTGGGAAAGAAAAACACACAGAGCGTTACACAGTAGGCAATCAGGTATTTTTCTCACAGTTCGTCTTTCTCATGAACCTCATCCAACCCTATGGTCTGTACCCCACTCACTAATCTGAGGTCATAACAATTGTTCATTTGTGATGCGTTATAGTCCTATTCACAGCATAGGTTGATGGGCAGTGGCTATTCAATTCAAGGCACAGAATATGATGTTCCAATTTAGGTCTCTCTTTAAATCTTTAAATGTGGAGCATACAGGCACATGCATCAAAGCTTTTGCGATCGCAAACGGTGCAATTAGCAAAAATCGGCCGTTTGCGATCGCAAAATTAGCTTTTGCGATGCATCAAGGGTCAAGGCCTCGCAATTTGAGAATTCGCAATTAATTGCGAGTTCTCAAATTACGATTGCATTTAAGGAATCGCAAATTGAGATTCCTTAAATGGAATGCATTAAAGTAAAAAAATTAGCGATTTCGCTAATAGGGGCGCAAATTACCATGAAGTTGAACTTCATGGTAATTTGCAAAAACTTTGAAAAATGCACTAAAGTGCATTTTTCAAAGTTCCATTTACACACACACATGCCCTTGGGGCATGTGTGTGTGCAAGATGTACTCACATGCAGATTTCAGGGTGCAACAGGGTGTCCTTTTGACACCCTGGCACCCTTGAAATTGCATTCTCAATTTGCGATTCTCTATTTGAGAATCGCAAATTGAGAATGTCTTCCCATTCATTCCTATGGGCCTCTAGGCCCATAGGAATGAATGGGGAGGTATTCCTTAATTGCGACTCGCAATTTGCGAGTCGCAATTTAGGAATGTTTAGAAATCGCTATTTTTTAAGCGATTTCTACATGCATAGGCTTTTGCGATTCCTTAATTGCGATTCCTTAAAATTCGCAATTAAGAAATTGCAAAATCCAACATTGATGCATGTGCCTGATAGAGCTTTCCACTCAGCCATGTCTCTATGTATCACTGAGAACTTTCACAAGGTTTCAGTGCACTGACTTTTCTTTCTCCATGCGGTGCATTGTGGCGCAAAAAGCTGTGTCGTTCACAATGTCTTTCTTTTTCCTTTTCAGATGGATTGAGCCTCTAAGGTAAGAGAGATGCTGCTTTATTCCGCTGGTGACGTTGGGATGTAGGAACACAGGAGCCAGGAGTGGGAAAACCTCCTCAGGAAAGGAAGGATGAACCCAAGGAAGTCTTGAGCTTAGGGCAAGGATTTTATAGACCGCACTTCAAGATGGCCATTGGACCTTGCGAAGGCCTGAGATCTCACAGGATCTTAAGTCCCGTTTTATTTCCACAAGAGGGTGGAAAGGAGACTAACAGGGGGGAAAGGAAAGGTATCTGTGAATCTTACTGCTGCTGTCCCTGAACTTTGGAGCCATCTCCATGTATCGCCCAAATCGTGAGTGCCTAGGGGATCATAACAAGCCACTTGGTCATGGTACGGAAACACATACAATATATGTACCGAGTTATCGGGCATACCTAGGATGTATGTACGGAGGGAAGGGAAGTGCCTAGGGGTCATTAAAGATTTTCAAGTGATGAACAACAGTATCAGCATCAACTTATGTTGCTGAAACATTGAGCCTTGTATCATGGAGCCCTATGCTGGCTGGCAAAATAACTTTTTATACAGAATGTTTGTGATTAGGTCTACGCATAAGTCTATGCAGTCTTATGGAGATTTTAGAGTAGTGCAGGGCATTTGCCCAGATTAAAAGTCAATTGCTCAAAAGTGTTTTTGCTATGGATTTGTCTACAGATTGATAACCAAGCAACGGTCTTCCAAAATCACTGAGATTTGAGGGTGACACGTATTTCACGGCTGGCTTATGTTTGGAGAACACTATATGAATTGATTGGACCTAGGAAATATTTAACAAGCTTTCAATGTGTTAGCTCAATGTAGATAAAATGCCTTTACACTGTCAAGATCAAGTGACCAGTGGTCTATCTAAGACCTCTTGGTTATACATGGATATAGAAGGTGTATATTTAATGCTTCAATTGGGAACTGTACCACTTGCAACACAGCTATCTGATTGAACAAGTCTAATTTCCTCGCCATTGTGTGGTAATTCCTCACCCTTGTGTGGCAGTGACAAGGAATCAGATGAGACCCTAATGCAAATAATTTTTTGGGTCACAGAAAAGTAGACATTAGAAAGAAGTAGCTAGACCTGCTATTAACAAATAATGGTATTCACCATGAGAGCTTTAATATTATAACATGCTTCCAACTAAGTCCAACTGTGCCCCCTTGCTGCCCCTGATTGTGCTCGTTTTTTTCCTTTCTGTGCCCCCTTGCTGCCCCTGATTGTGCTCGTTTTTCCTTTCTGTGCCCCCTTGCTGCCCCGATTGTGCTCGTTTTTTCCTTACTGTGCCCCCTTGCTGCCCCTGATTGTGCTCGTTTTTCCTTTCTGTGCCCCCTTGCTGCCCCTGATTGTGCTCATTTTTTTTTCTCTCCTTTCTGTGCCCCCTTGATGCCCTGATTGTGCTCGTTTTCCCTTCTGTGCCTGTTTCCCGCCGCTGCGCCCTGCGGCCCCGCCCCCTCACTGCCCATTCGCTGCCCCATTCCCTGCTCCTCCCTCCCACCTCCCCATTTATGGCGGCCGCTGCGTGGTGAAGAGAGCGACCCCTGACCTTGACTGGTAGGTCGCTCCCCCACCACACAGCTCCGTCTGTGTGCCCTGCTGCTGCCCCTGATTGTGCTCGTTTTTTCCTTTCTGTGCCCCCTTGCTGCCCCTGATTGTGCTCGTTTTTCCTTTCTGTACCCCCTTGCTGCCCCTGATTGTGCTCGTTTTTTTTCCTTTCTGTGCCCCCTTGCTGCCCCGATTGTGCTCTGTTTTTTCCTTTCTGTGCCCCCTTGCTGCCCCTGATTGTGCTCGTTTTTCCTTTCTGTACCCCCTTGCTGCCCCTGATTGTGCTCGTTTTTTTCCTTTCTGTGCCCCCTTGCTGCCCCTGATTGTGCTCGTTTTTTTCCTTTCTGTGCCCCCTTGCTGCCCCTGATTGTGCTCGTTTTTCCTTTCTGTCCCCCTTGCTGCCCCTGATTGTTCTCGTTTTTTCCTTTCTGTGCCCCCTTGCTGCCCCTGATTGTGCTTGTTTTTCCTTTCTGTGCCCCCTTTCTGCCCCTGATTGTGCTCATTTTTTTTTTTTCCTTTCTGTGCCCCCTTGATGCCCTGATTGTGCTAGTTTTCCCTTCTGTGCCTGTTTCCCGCCGCTGCGCCTGCGGCCCCGCCCCTCACTGCCCATTCGCTGCCCCATTCCCTGCTCCTCCCTCCCACCTCCCCATTTATGGCGGCCGCTGCGTGGTGAAGAGAGCGACCCCTGACCTTGACTGGTAGGTCGCTCCCCACCACACAGCTCCGTCTGTGTGCCCTGCTGCTGCCCCTGATTGTGCTCGTTTTTTCCTTTCTGTGCCCCCTTGCTGCCCCTGATTGTGCTCGTTTTTCCTTTCTGTACCCCCTTGCTGCCCCTGATTGTGCTCGTTTTTTTTCCTTTCTGAGCCCCCTTGCTGCCCCTGAATTTGCTCGTTTTTTCCTTTCTGTGCCCCCTTGCTGCCCCTGATTGTGCTCGTTTTTCCTTTCTGTACCCCCTTGCTGCCCCTGATTGTGCTCGTTTTTTTCTTTTCTGTGCCCCCTTGCTGCCCCTGATTGTGCTCGTTTTTTTCCTTTCTGTGCTCCCTTGCTGCCCCTGATTGTGCTCGTTTTTCCTTTCTGTGCCCCCTTGCTGCCCCTGATTGTGCTCGTTTTTTCCTTTCTGTGCCCCCTTGCTGCCCCCTTGCTGCCCCTGATTGTGCTCGTTTTTCCTTTCTGTGCCCCCTTGCTGCCCCTGATTGTGCTCATTTTTTTTCTTCCTTTCTGTGCCCCTTTGATGCCCTGATTGTGCTCGTTTTCCCTTCTGTGCCTGTTTCCCGCCGCTGCGCCCTGCGGCCCCGCCCCTCACTGCCCATTCCCTGCTCCTCCCTCCCACCTCCCCATTTATGGCGGCCGCCGCGCTGCCGCGCCGCTGGCGCGCCTGAGGCGCGCCTAAGGCAAGCCCGTCTGCGCACGTCCGCGCCGTGACCGCGCCCAGCGCCAGACCCCCTGGTCCGGGCATCCCCCGCGCCCGCCACATCAACAGACACCGATACGACGCCAGCACCCTCCACGCACTCATCCCCGGAAAAGATCACGCCTGCTACCAGGCCACCCCGAAGCGCACCCAAGGTCCCTTCACCTGACGGAACTGCAGCTTCGCCAGCACCCGCCCCGCCAAACCACCGCCCAGGAAAGAACCCAACTACCTCAGATGCATCCTCCTCAACACCCGCTCCGCCCGCAAACACGCCATCGAACTCTGGGACCTTCTCGACTCAACCGCCCCAGACGTCGCATTCCTGACGGAGACCTGGCTGAATCCCGCTTCAGCCCCCGACATCGCCATTGCCATCCCGGACGGATACAAGATCACCCGCAGGGACCGCACCAACGGAGTCGGAGGAGGCATCGCCATCGTCCACAGGAACACCCTCAGAGTCTCAACCAACACCGACGACACCCTCAGCACCGCCGAACACATGCACTTCCAGATCCACACCGATCCCAACACCACCCTCAGAGGAACCCTCATCTACAGACCCCCGGACCCCGACCACAGTTCAGCGATTCCATCGCTGACTTCGTCAGCACACACGCCATCGCCTCCACGGACTACATCCTCCTCGGGGACCTGAACTTCCACCTCGAGAACAACAAGGACACCAACTCCACCACCCTGATCGACAACCTCGCCACCCTCGGACTCAGACAGCTCGTGACTACACCCACCCACGCCGCCGGCCACACGCTAGACTCCATCTTTTCCGCAAGCCCACACGTCTCCTTCAACCACACCTCCGAACCCCACTGGACTGACCACCACTGCATCCACTTCACCTACAGGAAGCCCACCACGCACCACCGCACCGAACAAATGCCTCGCCGCTGCTGGAGCAGAGTCACGGAAGACCAGCTAACCACAACCCTCGCCCTGAGCCCACCCGCCGAACCCTCCGACCCCGACACCGCCGCCCGCAACCTCAGACAGTGGATCGACGACTGCGCCAACACCCTCGCCCCGCTCAAGAATCCGCCCAACAGCCACACCAGCAAGAAAGCCACCTGGTTCACCGAAGACCTCCAGGCCTCCAAACGAACATGCCGAAAACTGGAGAAGATCTGGCTCCACGAACGGACAGCGGACAGCTACGCCGCCCACAAGAGCGCCACCCGCAGTCACCATCACCTCATCAGATCCGCCAAAAGGGCCTCACTCAAAGACCGCCTAGAAAACAACACACACAACAGCAAAGAGCTCTTCAACATCGTGAAGGAACTCTCCAACCCCAGCTCCAACACCGGCGACATCCAGCCGTCGCGAGACCTGTGCGACTCACTGGCCACCTTCTTCCACCGCAAAATCGCCGACATCCACGACAGCTTCAACACCACGGCCGCCCCGGCAACCACCGAGACCACTGCCCCCACAACCACCAACCGCCTGCTCTCCTGGACCAACATCAACAACGAGGACACCAGCGAGATCATGAACACCATCCACTCCGGTTCACCGCTAGACCCGTGCCCTCACCACATCTTCAACAAAGCCAGTACAGCCATCGCGCCCCATCTCCGGAAAATAATCAACATCTCCTTCGAGACAGCAACCTTCCCGGAAAGCTGGAAGCACGCCGAGATCACCGCCTTACTCAAGAAACCCAAGGCAGACCCCAAGGACCTCAAGAACTTCCGACCCATCTCTCTGCTCCCGTTCCCCGCGAAGGTCACCGAGAAAATCGTCAACAAACAACTGACCCGCTACCTCGAGGAGAACAACATCCTGGACCCTTCCCAGTCCGGCTTCCGCAGCAACCACAGCACCGAAACCGCCCTCATCGCCGCCACCGATGACATCAGGACCCTGCTAGACAACGGAGAAACAGCAGCCCTCATCCTCCTGGACCTATCAGCCGCCTTCAACACGGTCTGCCACCACACACTACGAACACGCCTTCACGACGCCGGGATCCAAGAGAAGGCCCTGGACTGGACCACATCCTTCCTTTCCGGCAGAACACAAAGCGTCCGCCTCGCCCCTTCCGATCCAAGGCCACCAAGATCATCTGCGGCGTACCCCAAGGCTCCTCCCTCAGCCCAACGCTGTTCAACATCTACATGGCACCCCTCGCCCACGTCGCCCGACAGCACAACCTCAACATCATCTCCTACGCCGACGACACCCAGCTGATCCTCTCCCTCACCAAAGACCCTCACACCGCCAAAGCCCACCTCCACGAAGGAATGAAGGCCGTCGCCGAATGGATGAGGACCAGCCGCCTGAAGCTGAACTCGGACAAGACGGAGGTCCTCATCCTTGGTTCCAACCCTTCAGCCTGGGACGACTCCTGGTGGCCAACATCACTGGGAACAGCCCCGCCACCCACTGACCACGTACGCAACCTAGGGGTCATCCTCGACCCCACCCTCTCCATGACTAAGCAGGTCAACGCCGTTTCCTCATCCTGCTTCAACATCCTCCGAATGCTCCGCAGGATCTTCAAGTGGATCCCCACCGAAACAAGAAAAACAGTCACCCAGGTCCTCGTCACCAGCAGGCTGGACTATGGAAACGCCCTCTACGCAGGAACGACGGCTAAGCTCCTGAGACGGCTGCAACGCATCCAGAACGCCTCTGCACGTCTTATCCTCGACATCCCCCGACGCAGCCACATCACACCCCACCTGAGAGACCTGCACTGGCTCCCTGTCAACAAGAGGATAACCTTCAAGCTCCTCACCCACGCACACAAAGCACTCCACAACTCCGGACCAGCCTACCTCAACAGACGACTCAGCTTCTACACCCCCACCCGCCAGCTCCGCTCGACCAGCCTCGCCCTCGCCACAGTCCCCCGCATCCGGAAAACGACCGCCGGTGGCAGATCCTTCTCCCACCTCGCCGCCAAGACCTGGAACACCCGCCCCACCAACCTCCGACAGACCCAAGACCTACTGGCCTTCAGAAGACTCCTCAAGACCTGGCTCTTCGATCAGTAGCAGCACCACCCCCTCTTCCCCCAGCGCCTTGAGACCCTCGCGGGTATGTAGTGCGCTTTATAAGTGACATGATTGATTGATTGATTGAAGCAATATATAGTGGCTCAACTTCTTTGGAGTGCACAGTTAAGGAGACTTACAGTAAATGCATGGACAAAAGAAGTAAGTTCTAGTAATTGATGATACTTAAGCTTTTGTCATTAATATCTGTAAAGTTAAGTCTTGTGTTGTTATAAAATGCCCAGTGATACTTGAGCCATTTTAATGCTTATATATGAGTTATTTACATGCACTTTGTAACCTGACTTCTGGTCAAATTTTGCTTTCCTTGAATTAGTGGAGTGTTATGCATTTCTATTGATAGGCACTGCTAACAATAAAGAATGATAACAAAAACTTCTCTATCTATCTCTAATTGAACCATGGTAGTATTGCCTTCAGCACTGATGGACGATCATTGAAGAAATCACTCTTTGAAATGGCTTGGATTATCTTGCGACCTACACCATTTTCTAACACATAGGGCCTCACCGGCACTATTGCACCGCCGGAACGTCACTGTTTGATGTTCCGGTGGCACAATGTGCCACTGGCATATTTCTAAGGCCACGTAAAGCCATGTTGCGTGGCTTTTCTTTAGCCTTATAAATATGTGCCCGTTTTACACAGAAAACTGCGTGACAGGGGCATCGCATGGGTGTTGCTGGGGGCGTTCTCTGCAACATCCATAGCTTTTTGACACTGCCCTAGATTTACGAGAAATCGTAAGTCTGAGGCAACGCCAAAAACGTACCCTTCCCTGGGAGGCGTAACGGAGGCACAACGCGGAGAATTAACTTTATTTCTCCTCGTTTTCCTCTTTCTATGTGTGCTACATTCTGCAGCACACATAGAAAGTGGAGAAAGCCTCCTGTGATTGTTTTTGTGCAGGAAGGTTTCCCTTCCTGCACAAAAATAATCATCCCCGCAACACAGGCACCCTTGCACCATGGTGCATAGGTCCCTGCATTGGTGCACAGCAGCCCATTGTGAGCCGGCGTTGTGGAAATGGCAAAAACCCATAAATGAGGCCCATAGTTTGCAAACTGGTACCAGATGCCCCTGCAAATAATAGAGATTTTAAAAGTACTCTGACATACAATGGTAACACAAGATATTATGTTATGGTATGTACATTTGGAAAGCACGCTATCACTCTGGAGGGTATTCTTGTGCTCAGAAGGTATAGCACTAGCCCCATCTAGGGCCATGAGAGATAACTGGAAGAGCCGGGTCTTCAGTTTCTTGCAGAATTTAAGAAGTGAGGAAGAGGAGACTCAGATATGGGACTGCAGGTCATTCCATGCTTTGGAAGCAATGTAGGAGAACCCATGACCTCCAGTTATGATTCTCTGTATGCACAGGATGTGTGTGAGTACGTGTCTGACTGAGCAGAGTTGTCTGGGTTTTTTTAAGCTTAAGCAATTGTTGAGCTATGCTGGGCAGTGGTTATGTAGTACCTTCAAGGTGTGGGTGAGTAGTTTGAATTGTGCTCTTTTGTGTATGGGTAACCAGTGTAGCTCCTTGAGGTGAGATGAGATGTGTTTGCAGCGTGGGAGGTGAAGTATGAGTCTGAATGGTCTGCCTTGTTTTTAGGAATGTTGATTGATAGCCAATTGAAGATCTTCCTCAGTGTCTTTAGGGAATGGAAGCATGAGGCATTGACGGCTGATAATCCTGAGGTTCTTGGCATGGGTGGTAGGTGTAGGTCATAATTCTGTTGGCTACAAAGTGAAGTCTGACAGAGATAGGCTCTTGCTGAATATTACAACTTCGGTCTTGTCAGAGTACAGCTTCAGGCTGTTGGTCCTCATCCTCATCCAGTTGGCAATTTCATTAATGCATGCCAGGTTGTGTGTCATCAGCGAAGGAGAGGACATTTATGTCGTGCATGCTGATGATGTAGGCCAGGGGCCTCATATAGGTGTTGCAGAGGGTCAGGCTTAGAAAGGTTCTCTGCAGATGATATCTCAAGTGTCTGAAGTGAAAAGTGCCAACCTGACAGATTGGGTCTTGCTAGTCAGAAAGGAACAGATCAATCGGAGAGCGAGTCATTGGATTCCAATGTCATGTAGACATTCGATGATGATGGGGAGGTAGACTATCAAATGCTTTGGAGAGATCCCGGAGGATACCGGCTACCATCTCTCCACTGTCTAAGATGCTGTCTGTGGTGGCGATGAGGGCAGTTTCCTTGCTGTGGTTGGGCCTGAAGCCAGACTTGCTGATTTTGAGGAGTTGATGATTTTTGAGATAATTCATGAGGTGTCTGTTGTTAATCTTCTCCAGTGCCTTGGCTGAATACGGAAGCAGGGAGATCGGTCTGTAGTTGGAGACTATTGAGAGATATGTGGTGGATTTCTTCAGCAGGGGAAGGACTGTTGCGGGTTACCAAGCATCCAGGAAGTTTGCTGATGAGATGGAGGTGTTCAGGATGGGTGTGAGCCTGATGATGATGTGAAGAAGTCCTCTGGAGGAAGCATACTGGGGTAAAGGGTTCTGACTGGGCCCCTGAGTGGATGGACTTCCTGGTGGCAACAGTTTCTTCCACCAAGGCAGTGCCTTTGGTGATCCAGATGGATTGGTGGTAGCAATTCAGGGCTGATTTGAAGGTTCTCCAGTCTGTGTTATCCTTGTCCATTCTCTATTTGTGCTCTAGTTGGTTGCAGGGTGTTTCTGCAGCTTGAGCTAGCCTTTAGAGCTAGGCTTTAGAGTTGCCAAATCCCACTTGCTTTACTAAGTGTCCAGGCAAGAATGTAAGTTCAATTAATTATCAGGAACACATCACCAGAATAGATTAGGTTGCAAAATGTAAGAATGGGGCTGGAAAAATGGTGTCTTGATCACAAGAAGGGACAAGGCAATCCTGTTCCCCATGCCTGGCCTCAACCTGGTGCTAATCATATGGAAGGCTCCACTTTGGGCTAAAAGATGACACTGGGACGCACAACTTGCACATCATGAGCTTTGTACACACTCAGGGGCATATCTATAAATGGAGCACGAAATGAGGTGGCACTGGGGACGATGGGGCCTTTGGGCCATATGCACCCCAATTATAGCTGTTTTTTAATATTAAAATGGGAGGCCTGGTCTATTTGACTTGATTGCAATGGGCCTATGGCACCCTTGCTACAGTTCTGGGCCCTAAAACATAACTTCCACAATAAATGTTCAACTGAGGATGGTGCGGAGAGCATAGCGTCAATGGAAATACATGGAGAGTAAATACTAAGAGTGGGCAAAGTTGGCGGAGTACCACAATGCGGAATTCTGCGGAGTTGAACAAAAATTCCCTGAAACTCTACTCGGCTCTGTAACTCCATTCCATCTCATCCCAATTAATAAAACAAAAACCTCACATACCTTTGGTAAAACAAGTAACTCTATCTTTACATGCTAAAATGCATATAGTCATCTCACAAAAGTGAAAATGTAAATATAGCAAGCAGTGAGAGAGGAGATTATTTTGGGGTCCTCCCTAACCTAGGGAGAGAACCGTGCAGATGCCTTGAACACAAAGAGGACATCATGCTGAACGATTCGGTGGTGGTCCCATCCTCCTAGGACCACCCCAAACACAGTTATGGGCAAAAATACAATCACAACCAAAGGCCCTGCAAAGCATTATGGGACGAGATTCTAGAGTGCAGTGAATATTATAGTATCCAATATCAAAACATTCCTCAAGCGGCTGCTCTCCCGGCTCAGCTGAGAGCTAATACTATAATATTCACTGCACTCTAGAATCTCGCCCCATAATGCTTTGCTGGGCCTTTGGTTGGCATTGTATTTTTGCCCATAACTTTGCTTGGGATGGTCCTAGGAGGATGGGACCACCACCAAATCGTTCAGCATGATATGCTCTTTGTGTTCAAGGAATCTGCTTGGTCCTCCCCTAGGCTAGGGGGACCCCAAAATCATCACCTCTCTCATTGCCTGATATTTTTCAAAACTCACTTTTGTGAATTGGTTATATGTTTTTTTAGCATGCAAAGGTAAAGTTGTTTTATCTAAGGGATATGGGATCAGTAGCTAACTCCGCTACGTGAGTTTCCGTGTTTTCAATGTAATGGTAGTTAGCAAATCTCCGCAACCTCCGGCCCACGGTTAGTAAATACCCACTTAAGATCACTTTTACTTGGTTATTTTGCGTAGTGATTTCTGTTAAATGTGTTTCTTATACTAGATTGCCAGGCCATTGGTTAATTGTCATTGTTGTTTCTGTGCAGATTCATATGATTCAAAAATATAATGCCTCTGTAATTTGTAATTGCAAAAGGTGCATTTCAGATATGTGGTAGGTAGGCGTGGAACGTCTAAAAGAAATAGCCATGCCATGGGTGTGGCTTCCCACATGCACAATCTGCAGTTGCCATCAAACTTAGGCTATTATTTGCTTGGTCAACAGCCATTGCCTTCTCTATGCCACAGAGTATGTGGGAAGTCCTTAGGGAGACATTAAGCACATTTATTTTCTATACCAACTCGGACATAGGATGGAGAATAATTTAATGCATCAATACTGCAAAAATGCACTAAATTCAATTATTATATGATTGGATGCAATAACTTTTTTTTACCAGTCGTCTAAGAATGCCATCAACTGCTGTGTTTGAAACGGCAAAATATGTCTGATTACTGTAATCCTAGGGAATACATACTGAAAAGAACACTGCCAAAACAGTACAGTGTGATCAAACAAAACTGCAGTGCAATCACCCATATAAACTTCCAGATGTATAAAGATGTTAAATCGGTGAGAACAGAACTGCACGAGAGTTCTGGGAATTAGGTGTGTGTGAGCTGGAAGTAGTTTGTTCTTGGCAGAGCCTAAAGCACATGCAACCCCAGGGTTAAGTGGCTAGAGCTAGGTACAAAAGGCCAGTTTAGCAACGCATGAACATAACTGAACAGACCTCCCAAATGAAAAATGCTACTTTGCAAAACCATGTTTCTTCGCCTCCCACTGGACCACAGCTACAAAACATACCCTATGTTCTGGCAACGGGAAGTAAGTTACACTTGATTGACTCTGCATGGTCTTTCAGCTGCTGCATAGTCACACTGCAACCTCCAAATCCTTTTTTTTATTGGAACTATTTTACCATCAAACACTTCCGGGAATATGAAATAACGAATATCCTGCATATTATTAATCACTGTCTCCAGAGGGTCAGAATTATTTTGTGCGTGCATGTGCAGCAGAAGTAGATCTGTTAGACCAATGATCAGTAGCTGTAAATACAATATATATATATATATATATATCACAACCAATGACTCCCCATCACAAGAAGAGTCGGGCGCACACACGGGCTTGCAGGAACCAGCAATTTATTGAACTGGGCATTACGCGTTTCGGAGTAGTTCCTTCATCAGACGCCCATTACAAACAAACAGTTTTGTCCGTGTTCAGTGTTTAAGAAGTGCTTGCTTCACTTCGATTGGCAAAGACCTGAAGGTGGGCGTGGCAGAGATACCGGCACCAGGTAAGTACCTTTGTTCCCATGTGGGTGGCGCTCTCGAACCTGTCAGCATCACCAGTTGGCCCAAGCACTATATATATATTCAATGAAAAAACCATAGGTTTTAGGGACAGTTATAGTTAGTTGGACATTTTACTCGTACAAAACCCGTGAAATTCCCCCGTTATAGTTAGTTCAGCTAACTATAACTCGCGCCCCGCAATGCACTGCTGATGACGTCACATATTACATCAATCATGACATGGTCAGTGACATCACTGATGACATCACTGATGACATCTCAAATGACATCACTGATGACATCATCCAGTGACTGTGTGTTTCTGTAAAGTTTAAATATTTTTAATATATATAGGAAAAGACGTATTGAAGAATGAGTGGGTGTGTAAGTGTCTGTATGGATGATTTAGTAGGTGCGTGACTGACTCTATAAGTGAGTGATTTAACGTATCTTACTGAATGCATGGGTTAGTGACTAAACTGGGTGAATGTCTGTATCCGTCTGTCTGTTGCTGTGTAAGTGGCTGCATGGGTTTGTGAATAGCTACATGAGTGTCTATAAGAGTTATTGATTTGTTGTCTGAGTATCTGTATGGGTGCCTGAGTGTTTGTGTGGATGGGGTGTGTGCGACTGTGCATAGATGTGTGAGTGGGTGATTCACTGGGTGGATGGTTTCAAGAGTGCATCTGTGATAGACTGTATGGGTGGGTAAGTGTGTGTAAGAGTGTGTTAGTGAGTGAATGTATGTCCCAGTGGTACATGTGTGAGTAACTACATATGTGAAAGGCAGTATATATGTGTGTTGGAGTATATAAATAGCTATAAGCGAGAGTGAGTGATTGTGATAGTGGCTGTATGGATGAGTGTGTGCTTGTATCAGTGATTATATAAGAGCGTAACAATGTGCTAGTATTTGTATGACTAAGTGAGCTGGTGTGTGTATAACTGTATAGGTGAGTAAATGGCAGTGTATTTAATTATTTGCATGACTGACTAGGTGTGTGAGTACCTCTATGGATGAGTGGCGGTGTTTGAGTGTCTATATAGGAGTAAGAGTGCATATGATAGTCCTGTACTGAGTGACCATAAGTATGAGTGACTGTACGGGTGAGTGAGTGGATGTGTGTGTGTAGACCTAAGAATCAGTGAGTGGGTATGTAGTTATTGGTGTTGGAGTGTCTATGGTTTTGCGAATGGCAGTCTGTAATTTAGATTGGGTGTATCAAAGGTTATATTAGGGTGTGAAGAGCTGCATCAGATTATCACGTGGATGATGTCATCAGTGATGTCATTTGAGATGTCATCAGTGATGTCATCAGTGATGTCACTGACCATGTCATGAGTGATGTAATATGTGACGTCATCAGCAGTGCATTGCGGGCGCGAGTTATAGTTAGCTGAACTAACTATAACGGGGGAATTTCACGGGTTTTGTACGAGTAAAATGTCCAACTAACTATAACTGTCCCTAAAACCTATGGTTTTTTCAGTGAATTTCAAAGGTTTTTTAAATGCTAATTTCTAACTATAACATATCTGAAACCTATGGTTTTTTCAGTGAATTTCAAAGGTTTTTTAAATGCTAATTCCTAACTATAACATGTCTGAAACCTACGGGTTTTTCAGTGAATTTCAAAGGTTTTGTAAATGACAATTTTTAAATGTATTAATTGTTATATTAATTTTTTTCATACTGATTTACTACATTTTTAGAAACAATTTTTTTTTACATATTTTATTTTTTAAATTACATTGTAATTACATTATACATTACATTACAAAAAATACTTTCTCAGAATGAATTACTTTAGTTTAAATACTTTGCACATAGGCAATAGACTTTTAAGTACAGTAGTTACAGTTGTTGCAATGGGCAACACATTTTCAAACACAATGCAACATTCAGCTCAATGTGAATTTCTAGTTAAATGCAATTAGTTACTTTATGGATTACTTTTTCTAACCACAGGACTGGATCCTAGATTCAGTCCTGGTACATCTCCTGTAAACAGTTGAGTAAAAGCGTTTTGGTTACAGTCGTGATTTTTAAGGAATATTATTGTATTTTAAAAGTTGACACTTAGAAACTTTTTCTCATAGAATCAACAATGTTATCCTATGGAAGGAAATTCACTTAGCAGGTAAAAACTGTTATCGTTACTTTTTCTTACTCAGTGTTGGATCCTGGATCCAGCACTGGTGCATCTCCTGTAAACAGTTGAAAGAATGCGTTTAAGTCATACAGGCGATTTTTAAGGAATATTTGTAGTTTGTGAAAATCGACACTTTGAAACTTTTCTGCTGAAAACCAGACAATGGATTCCTATGGAAGAAAATATAAGTTACTGGTAAGTACGGTTAAAATTACTTTTCAGGGTCAGTGCTGGGCTAAAAGATGCAGCACTGGGTTCTCTCCTGATAACAGGTGAGTAAATTGGAATTCGTACTTTGGTTGATTTTAGAGGAATATTATAAAGTTCCAAAACTCCACACTTAGAAGAATTTCCAAGTGAAACCAGTCAATGTTAGCCTATGAAGGAAATTCAAGTTACCGGTAAGTACGGTTAAAATTACTTTTCAGGACCAGTACTGGGCTGAAAGATGCAGCACTGTGGTCTCTCCTGATAACAGGTGAGTAAATCAGAATTCGGATATCGGCTGATTTTAGAGGAATATTTGTATGTTTCAAAAATCAACACTTAGAAACTTTTTCAGCAAAAAGCAGGCAATGATATTCTATGGAAGGAAATTCAAGTTACTGGTAAGTACGGTTAAAATTACTTTTGAGGATCAGTACTGGGCTGAAAGATGCAGCACTGAGGTCTCTCCTGATAACAGGTGAGTAAATCGGAATTCGTATTTCGGCTGATTTTAGAGGAATATTTTAAAGTTCCAAAACTCCACACTTAGAAGAATTTCCAAGTGAAACCAGTCAATGTTAGCCTATGGAAGGAAATTCAAGTTACTGGTAAGTACGGTTAAAATTACTTTTCAGGACCAGTACTGGGCTGAAAGATACAGCACTGAGGTCTCTCCTGATAACAGGTGAGTAAATCGGAATTCGTATTTCGGCTGATTTTAGAGGAATATTTTAAAGTTCCAAAACTCCACACTTAGAAGAATTTCCAAGTGAAACCAGTCTATGTTAGCCTATGAAGGAAATTCAAGTTACCGGTAAGTACGGTTAAAATTACTTTTCAGGACCAGTACTGGGCTGAAAGATGCAGCACTGAGGTCTCTCCTGATAACAGGTGAGTAAGTCAGAATTCGGATTTCGGCTGATTTTAGAGGAATATTTGTATGTTTCAAAAATCAACACTTAGAAACTTTTTCAGCAAAAAGCAGGCAATGATATCCTATGGAAGGAAATTCAAGTTACTGGTAAGTACGGTTAAAATTACTTTTGAGGATCAGTACTGGGCTGAAAGATGCAGCACTGAGGTCTCTCCTGATAACAGGTGAGTAAATCGGAATTCGTATTTCGGCTGATTTTAGAGGAATATTTTAAAGTTCCAAAACTCCACACTTAGAAGAATTTCCAAGTGAAACCAGTCAATGTTAGCCTATGGAAGGAAATTCAAGTTACTGGTAAGTACGGTTAAAATTACTTTTCAGGACCAGTACTGGGCTGAAAGATACAGCACTGAGGTCTCTCCTGATAACAGGTGAGTAAATCGGAATTCGTATTTCGGCTGATTTTAGAGGAATATTTTAAAGTTCCAAAACTCCACACTTAGAAGAATTTCCAAGTGAAACCAGTCTATGTTAGCCTATGAAGGAAATTCAAGTTACCGGTAAGTACGGTTAAAATTACTTTTCAGGACCAGTACTGGGCTGAAAGATGCAGCACTGAGGTCTCTCCTGATAACAGGTGAGTAAGTCAGAATTCGGATTTCGGCTGATTTTAGAGGAATATTTGTATGTTTCAAAAATCAACACTTAGAAACTTTTTCAGCAAAAAGCAGGCAATGATATCCTATGGAAGGAAATTCAAGTTACTGGTAAGTACGGTTAAAATTACTTTTGAGGATCAGTACTGGGCTGAAAGATGCAGCACTGAGGTCTCTCCTGATAACAGGTGAGTAAATCGGAATTCGTATTTCGGCTGATTTTAGAGGAATATTTTAAAGTTCCAAAACTCCACACTTAGAAGAATTTCCAAGTGAAACCAGTCAATGTTAGCCTATGGAAGGAAATTCAAGTTACTGGTAAGTACGGTTAAAATTACTTTTCAGGACCAGTACTGGGCTGAAAGATACAGCACTGAGGTCTCTCCTTATAACAGGTGAGTAAATCGGAATTCGTATTTCGGCTGATTTTAGAGGAATATTTGTATGTTTCAAAAATCAACACTTAGAAACTTTTTCAGCAAAAAGCAGGCAATGATATCCTATGGAAGGAAATTCAAGTTACTGGTAAGTACGGTTAAAATTACTTTTCAGGACCAGTACTGGGCTGAAAGATACAGCACTGAGGTCTCTCCTGATAACAGGTGAGTAAATCGGAATTCGTATTTTGGCTGATTTTAGAGGAACATTTTAAAGTTCCAAAATTCCACACTTAGAAGAATTTCCAAGTGAAACCAGTCAATGTTAGCCTATGAAGGAAATTCAAGTTACCGGTAAGTACGGTTAAAATTACTTTTCAGGACCAGTACTGGGCTGAAAGATGCAGCACTGAGGTCTCTCCTGATAACAGGTGAGTAAATCGGAATTCGTATTTCGGCTGATTTTAGAGGAATATTTGTATGTTTCAAAAATCAACACTTAGAAACTTTTTCAGCAAAAAGCAGGCAATGATATCCTATGGAAGGAAATTCAAGTTACTGGTAAGTACGGTTAAAATTACTTTTCAGGACCAGTACTGGGCTGAAAGATACAGCACTGAGGTCTCTCCTGATAACAGGTGAGTAAATCGGAATTCGTATTTTGGCTGATTTTAGAGGAACATTTTAAAGTTCCAAAACTCCACACTTAGAAGAATTTCCAAGTGAAACCAGTCAATGTTAGCCTATGAAGGAAATTCAAGTTACCGGTAAGTACGGTTAAAATTACTTTTCAGGACCAGTACTGGGCTGAAAGATGCAGCACTGAGGTCTCTCCTGATAACAGGTGAGTAAATCGGAATTCGTAGTAAGGCAGATTTTAGAGGAATATTTGCACAATGGTGAAGGGAGGGGCGGGGCCTAAGGTGACATCTGTGCAAACGCGCCCCGTGGCGCGTTTTGAGTTGGGGGATTAAGTCCCCTTGAATCATGAGGTTCCCTAGGGGCCAACTAGCCCACCATGAACCTCCAGTATGCGCCAGGGGCTGCGTTGCAGAGACGTGTAGAGAGGCCACACCCCTTTACACCTCTCTGCAACGCAGCTCTGTGGCGCTTTCTGGATGTACCTGTTGGGCTAGTTGGCCCTCAGGGACCCTCAGGATTGAAGGGGATTTAATCCCCATCTTAAAACGCGCCACGGGGCCTGTTTGCACACATGTCACATGAAGCCCCGCCCCTCCCTTCACCACTGTGCAAACGCGCCCTGTGGCGCGTTTTAAGTTGGGGGATTAAGTCCCCTTGAATCCTGAGGGTCCCTGGAGTCCAACTAGCCCACCATATACCTCCAAAAGCGCCACAGAGCTGCATTGCAGAGAGGTGTAAAAAGGGCGTGGCCTATGTACACGTCTCTGCAAGGCAGCCCCTGGCGCATACTGGAGGTTCCTGGTGGGCTAGTTGGCTCCCAGGGACCCCCAGTATTCAAGGGGAATTCGTTCCCCTCTGCAAACGCGCCAGGGGCGCGTTTGCAGAGTACTGCAGGGAGGGGGCGGGGCCTCCGGCACGATGCCGGTCGTTTTTTTTTTCCGTTTTTTTTTTTTTAATGGGAGGGGGCTGCGTAGCCCCCTTCCCTTGCCCACTTTTGGCCCCGGGGACCCCATCCCCGGGGCCTGAGCATTTTTTTTTTTTAAATTAAAAAAAAAAAAACGGGAAGGAGGCCGCGTGGCCCCCCTTCCCTGGGCCTGTATTGGCCCCGCGGACCCCATCCCCGGGGCATGGCCTCGATTTTTTATTTTTTTATTTGGAGGGGGGGCTGCGTGGCCCCCCTCCTCAGGCCATTTAAGGCCCCAGAGACCCCATCCCCCGGGGCCGGCCTTTCCCTTATTTTTTTTTAAAAAAAATTTTGAACTTTGGGGAGGGGGCTGCGTGGCCCCCCCTCCCGGGCCACTTATGGCCCCGGGGACCCCATCCCCGGGGCCTGGCCTCACGTTGGAGACTGTGGGGGTCCCCAATCCCCCACAGTCCCAGCCGGCTCCCCGCCTCCTGCGGAAGCCGGCATTGCTTTTCCACATGGGGAGCAGCTAACATGCTGCTCCCCATGTGGAAAGCAATTGGTTTGCATTTTGAAAGAGAGAGCAGGTTTCCTGCTCTCTTTCAAAATGCAAACCAAGTTTGCTATGACAGGACGGGAGCCGCGAGGCTCCCGTCCTGTCATAGCAAACAGCAGTGTCCCAGGGGTAGGCACCCCGGGACACTGCAGGAGCCGACCCTGGGGGTGGCGGTCCCCAGGGCCATCAAGGGCTCCAGGAGGGGGCCGCGCGGCCCCCTCCCATTCAGTGCACAGCCCCGGGGAGGTGGTGGTCCCCGGGGCTTGGGGGTCCGTAACGGACCCCCATATTTAAATGTTTAGTGCCCCGGGCGGTGGCGGTCCTCGGGGCGTGTGGGGGCTGGAGCCCCCCACACAGGTTTTTTAATTTAAAAAAGAAGCCCCGGGGAGGTGGTGGTCCCGGGGCTGCGGGAGGGCTCAGAGCCCTCCCGCACCATTTGTAAAGAAAGCCCCGGGGGTGGCGGTCCCGGGGCTTGGGGAGCCCTTTGAGGCCCCCACACATAAATTGAACACCCCCACCATGCCCCCGGGACTTGGGCCACCCGGGGCAAATGCACTCGAGCGCGGGAGACCGCGCTTCGATTATTATTTTCGGCAGGATTCGCGCACCCTGAGCGCATCCTGCCGATTAAAAAAAAAAAAAAAATGTTTGCCCAGGGGGTCCTTGTGGGACCCCTGAGCAGACCTAGGGGGTCAGGGTGTTTCTACCTGCTCCCTTTGTGCGCTTTGCGCACTTGTTTCTGTCCCTCGGTTCTACCGAGGGACAAAATGGCTGCCAACACTTCCTGATTTGGAGTGTTGACAGCCAATTAGCATGCAGCTCGTGATCGGGAGGGCGCGCGAATCCGACGCGGCCATAGATATATATGTACTTTTACTTTTGATTTTCTCAGCAACTACTGAACGGATTTACACCATTTAACAAAAAGGGTTCTTTCTGAACCAAGAACTACCTCTTTGCCAAATTTGGTGTAATTCCGTTCAGCAGTTCGGGCTGTAGCCGTGTCTAAAGTTTCCTATGGAAAATTGCATGGGGAAAACGCGTTTTGGGACCCCCTTTTTCTCGGCCCCAGCTTGACGAATCCCCGAGTCTTTCAGGGTAGGAGCGGACCGGAGCGCCCCACAAAGTTTGAAAATTTTGCGAAGATACGTCAACCGGCAAGAGAGTTATTTCAAATAGAATGTCGCGGATTTCCTATGGATAATAGGTTGTAACTATAACTATCTACTGGCGACCGCCAGTAGATATATATATATATATATATATATATATATATATATATATATTCTGCTCCAAATGTTGTCCACCCGGTGAGTAGCACTCGATCAGCAGCTTTATTTATGATAGGGAGAGACGAGGATCCGCTTGTTGCAGGGTCTATACAGGAGAAGATTTGTGTGCTATCCAGACCACATTTCCCACAATGCACAGTCTCATTCGAGCTTCCCATTGGTGGGTGTGCAATATGAAAATGGCGAAGTGGGTTCAGCGTTTGCACACACTGTCTCCGTTCAAGCCTCTGAAGAGAAGCATATGGAGCTTCGAAACGCGTCAGGAAATTCCATTACGGAGCAGTTTCTACAAGCGGATCCTCGTCCCTGCCTATCATAAACAAAGCTGCTGATCGAGTGCTACTCACCAGGTGGACAACCTTTGGAGCAGAATGTAATCACGGGGCCATCCTGCCGCAGAGTGTACACCACCCCGTAATGCTATGGGGGCCACCCGACATGGTAACTATCATGTCGGCCATGTGGGCCAGCAGCCGCAAACAGGATTGAAGACGAGTCCACTTGCAGGGTCCATACAGGACAAGATTTGTGTGCTATCCGGACCACATTTCCCACAATGCACAGTCTCATTCGAGCTTCCCATTGGTGGGTGTGCAATATGAAAATGGTGAAGTGGGTTCAGCGTTTGCACACACTGTCTCCGTTCAAGCCTCTGAAGAGAAGCATATGGAGCTTCGAAACGCGTCAGGCAATTCCATTACGGAGCAGCTTCTACAAGTGGATCCTCGTCCCTGCCTATCATAAACAAAGCTGCTGATCGAGTGCTACTCACCAGGTGGACAACCTTTGGAGCAGAATGTAATACGCGGCCATCCTGCCGCGGAGTGTGCACCACCCCGTAATGTTATGGGGGCCACCCGACATGGTAACTATCATGTCGGCCATGTGGGCCAGCAGCCGCAAACAGGATTGAGGACGAGTCCACTTGCAGGGTCCATACAGGACAAGATTTGTGTGCTATCCGGACCACATTTCCCACAATGCACAGTCTCATTCGAGCTTCCCATTGGTGGGTGTGCAATATGAAAATGGCGAAGTGGGTTCAGCGTTTGCACACACTGTCTCCGTTCAAGCCTCTAAAGAGAAGCATATGGAGCTTCGAAACGCGTCAGGCAATTCCATTACGGAGCAGCTTCTACAAGCGGATCCTCGTCCCTGCCTATCATAAACAAAGCTGCTGATCTTGTCTGCCCCAAATTGATGACGAGTGTGACCCTTCAGATGAGCACATAGATCAGGGCTCACTGCCAACCAGACACATGCTGGAGATTTTCCCTCCACTCTCCCAGGAAACATTATTGTCTTTGTTATCCTTGGTGAAGAGTGGGTCACCTAGGGATCCGGTACCTGTGAACATTCTGAAAAAGGTAGCCCCTATAATTGCCCCTATCGTCACGGAGGTTATCAATGCATCCCTTACTACAGGAATAGTTCCCTCTAATTAGAAAGGGGCCATGGTAAAGACACTTTTGAAAAAACCCAATCTGGACCCAGCGGACTTGGGTAATTACCGCCCCATCTCTCTGCTTCCTGGGATAGCCAAGCTCACCGAGAAACATGTTAATCACACCCTCTCCAATGTTTTAGAATCCCATAATTTGCTCCACCCCTCCCAAACGGGTTTTTGCCCTCGACAGAGTACGGAAACCGCCTTGTTAGCGGTAGTAGAAGAAAGTAGAAAGATTCTGGATTCAGGAGGGGCATCCGCTATCATACTCCTTGACCTGAGCGCAGCATTTGATACGGTGAATCACCGTACCTTGATTCACCGTCTAAGAAAGTTAGGAGTCACTGACACTGCATTGGAATGGTTGCGCTCCTTCCTGGAAGGAAGATTCTTCCAGATATTTGAAGGAGAGATAGCCTCCAAACTGTTGCCGCTGCAGTGTGGTGTTCCTCAGGGCTCCTCTCTGAGCCCGACTCTTTTTAATGTATACATGGCCCCAATGGCAGCTATAGTAGCCCCTTTTGGAATCCATATGGTGACATATGCCGACGACACTCAGTTGGTCGTGGCACTTAATCAAGCAAAGCAGCTATCTGGAGGCCTCTACTCATGTTTGGAGGAAGTTTCGAAGTGGATGGGGGCATCCCACCTTAAGCTCAATGGGGAAAAACCAGAGATCATGATCCTGGGTAACCCCTCCAGCGTTTCATTGAGCACTATGGGGCCAGTGTGTATGGGCCCAGTCCCAACTCCCAAGAACGAGATAAAGAGTCTGGGCATTTGGTTAGATCAGAACCTGACTTTTAAGGTACAAGCAAGGAAGACGGTGGCAAGTTGTTATGGCCTGCTCAGAATGGCCCGTAAAGTGCTTCCTCTTCTCCCCCTCAAGCGAAAAAAATAGTAGTCCAATCGTTGATATTGTCAAGGATAGACTATGGAAATGCACTTTACTTAGGGGCCCCAATGGCAGTAATCACGAAACTGCAAACGGTCCAAAATTGCGCGGCCAGACTATTGCTTGGAACATCTAATTGCCAATCGGCTAAACCAGCCCTTCGTGCCCATCATTGGCTTCCAGTAAAGGAAAGAATTAGTTTTAAGGCCCTCTGTGTCGTCCACAATTCTTTGCAGGGGCACCGGCCCCCATAAATTCGACTATGTTTCGCCATTACAAGGCTAACAGGAAATTGCGCTCGGATGACCTTCATTTGGTTGAAGTTTCGAAGATTAAGAGGGCCAGAAGTGGCAGCCGGCTCTTCTCACATTACGCGGCCAAACTCTGGAATGCACTGCCACTTCATTTACGAAGGGAACCTAGCCACCCTGCTTTCCGAAAGCAACTGAAAACACTGTTGTTTCCCTAAGTATCTCTGTCAGTGTTCACTAGTCAAGCCCAGCGCTGGGAGGCCCCCGGGTGGGCATGCGCTATATAAGTGTCTTTTTTTCATTTCATTTCATTTCATCAAGTGCTACTCACCAGGTGGACAACCTTTGGAGCAGAATGTAATACATGGCCGTCCTGCCGCGGAGTGTGCACCACCCCATAATGTTATGGGGGCCACCCGACATGGTAACTATCATGTCGGCCATGTGGGCCAGCAACCGCAAACAGGTTTGAGGACGAGTCCACTTGCAGGGTCCATACAGGACAAGATTTGTGTGCTATCCGGACCACATTTCCCACAATGCACAGTCTCATTCGAGCTTCCCATTGGTGGATGTGCAATATGAAAATGGCGAAGTGGGTTCAGCGTTTGCACACACTGTCTCCGTTCAAGCCTCTGAAGAGAAGCATATGGAGCTTCGAAACGCGTCAATCAATCAATCAATCACAGAATTTGTAGAGCGCACTACTTACCCGCGAGGGTCTCAAGGCGCTGGGGAGAGGGGAAGGGGGGATGCTGCTACTGGTCGAACAGCCAGGTCTTGAGTAGCCTCCTGAAGGTCAGCAGGTCTTGGGTCTTTCGTAGGCTTAGTGGAAGGGTGTTCCAGGTCTTGGCGGCGAGGTGTGAGAAGGATCTGCCGCCGGTGGTTGTTCTTCGAATGCGGGGGACGGTGGCGAGGGAGAGGTCGGCGGAGCGGAGCTGGCGGTTGGGGACGTAGAAGAAGAGTCGTCTGTTGAGGTAGGCTGGGCCAGTTTTGTAGAGTGCCTTGTGTGCGTGGGTGAGGAGTTTGAAGGTGATCCTCCTGTCGACGGGGAGCCAGTGCAGGTTCCTCAAGTGGGGGTGATGTGGCTGTGGCGTGGTACGTCGAGGATCAGTCGTGCGGAGGCGTTTGTATGCGTTGCAGTCGCTTGATGAGCTTGGCCGGGGCTCCCGCGTAGAGGGCGTTCCCATAGTCCAGTCTGCTACTGACGAGGGCCTGGGTGACTGTTCTTCTTGTGTCTGTCGGGATCCACCTGTAGATCTTGCGAAGCATGCGGAGGGTGTTGAAGCAGGAGGAGGAGACTGCGTTGACTTGCTTGGCCATGGAGAGCGTTGAGTCGAGGATGACTCCCAGGTTGCGTGCATGGTCGGTGGGTGTCGGGGCTGCTCCCAGCGTCGTTGGCCACCAGGAGTCGTCCCAGGCTGAGGGGTTGGAGCCGAGGATGAGGACCTCCGTTTTGTCCGTGTTCAGCTTTAGTCGGCTGATCTTCATCCAATCGGCGACGGCCTTCATTCCTTCATGGAGTTTGGCTTTGGCGGCGAGGGGTCCTTGGTGAGGGAGAGGATCAGTTGAGTGTCGTCGGCGTAGGAGATAATGTTGAGGTCGTGTTGTCTGGCGATGCGTGCGAGCGGGGCCATGTAGATGTTGAACAGTGTTGGGCTGAGGGACGATCCCTGGGGTACGCCGCAGATGATCTCGGAGGCTTCGGATCGGAAAGGTGGGAGGCGGACTCTCTGGGTTCTGCCGTCGAGGAAGGAGGTGGTCCATTCCAGGGCCTTGTCTCGGATCCCTGCGTCGTGGAGGCGTGCGCGTAGAGTGCGGTGGCAGACAGTGTCGAAGGCGGCGGAGAGGTCCAGCAGGATGAGGGCTGCGGTCTCACCATTGTCCAGCAGGATCCTGATGTCGTCGGTGGCGGCAATGAGGGCAGTCTCAGTGCTGTGGTTGCTGCGGAACCCTGATTGGGATGGGTCCAGGATGCTGTTTTCTTCGAGGTATCGGGTTAGCTGTTTGTTGACGATCTTCTCGATGTCTCACGTCTCGCGTCAGGCAATTCCATTACGGAGCAGCTTCTACAAGCGGATCCTCGTCCCTGCCTATCATAAACAAAGCTGCTGAACGAGTGCTACTCACCAGGTGGACAACCTTTGGAGCAGAATTTTAAATCAAAATTGGAATATCTTAGCATGCGAACCCACTCTGGTCAATGATTTACCTAGACGCCCACAAAATACATATATACATATATATATATATATATATATATATATATATATATCCAAAACGAGTTGCTCCTTCTGTCTCCCATCGCCCCAGGCAGGCAGATCGTTGCATACCGGAGGAGCGCGCCGGTTTTCAATTTTCTTCCACGAATATATAAGACGATCACTAAGAGGTTTTATCCAGCACCAGTTGTTTAATTCTCAGTCAGTAACACGTTTCGCCTGACACAGCAGGCTTGCTCACACACTGTGTTGTGGGGCAGACATGCATATATAATGTGCAGTACAAAAAGCATGAAAGTAAAAACGAACTTAATTCAGGCAGTCCTGTATTGTGTATTCACATGGCGGCCATACTGGAATGGTACTAAATTTATATACATAAGATAAATGCTTCTTGGAATCCACAGTTTTTTCACTTTATGAAACATGCTTATGAACAATTCATTGTTTGGAATTGCAGTTATTCAACAAAACATCACATTAATTTCTTTGACATAGTGCCATGAAGTGTCATATCCTGTTTATAGGTATTCCTATGCACAATGTTGTTTAGGACATGAAGCAAGAAAATAAAAGACTGACTTTTACGACCAGTCCCGTATTGTACCTGAACCTGGCGGCCATACTGGAATGATACTGGGCCTATATACATACGATAAATGCAAGTTGTATTCTACAGATTCTTCACTGTAACAACCTTGTTGCGATCCATTGTTTTACTTACAATTTGTATTATTCAGCAAAAAGCACATTGATTATTTTATCTCACACAGTGCCATATAATGTTTTAGTCTGTTTTCGATAAGTCTGTTTGCAAAGTTGTTCTAGACACCACATTACTCTGATATCGACATAGTGCCATTTATTGTGTTGTTATAGGCCACAAACAACTATATATTTAACGTCTGTATCTCTAATGTTGTAGTCTGTCCCCAATAGACCTCAGCCAAACTTGAAATAAAAAATATGAAGTGCAAAAATGAATAACAACAAACTTCTAATCAAGTGTTTTTCTATCTCCCTAAAATTTACTTATACATACTAATATATACAGAAAAGAACACATAATGTAATATTAGGAACATACGGTTCTCTTATCAGTAGTATGTAGCAAGTAGATCCTGCATCACTCTATTCCGTGATGTCGAAGAAAAGGGTAGGGGGAACCACGAGTCCACACCGGAGTCGGCCCCTTCCTTTCCTCCTGTGATTAAAACAAAAAGAGAAAGAAAAACCTTACATTAATGTAATGGTTATGATTAAAAACTATTTCTATGTAAATATCACACAGATTGTTAAACACACACATGTTCTGATAGACACCTATGTAACCTAGAATCTATAAATCCCTGAATATCGTACACCTGATTTGTCCTAACTTGCTTATGTAGGGATGTAAAGATCAGTGTTCATGTAAGTGTACACTCAATTCTTCATCCTGGTTATGGCCCCCAGGGTATTTAGTTTGTAGATTAATAATGTGCCATGATTCTCGCTGTCTCAGTTGGAGCTCCCTATTGCCACCTCTTCTATTGTACTCAATTTGTTCTATTGCAAAGTATGTAAGTAGCGAGCTATTTGAAAGATGGTACTCTGTAAAGTGTCTCGCTACTGGATAATGTGGGTCTTTGTTGTTCATTGCCCTCATATGTTCCATCACTTTTTGGCTGCCAAGGTGGTACTGCCCACATATCGTAATTTGCATGGGCACTCAAGAATGTAAATAACGTATTTAGATCCACATGTCAAAAATTGATCTATAGTTTTCTCTGAAATCGGTGTTAAATATTTTTTGAGCATGTGGCTATTGCGGCATGCCCTGCAGTGTCCGCAGGGAAAGAATCCCTGTAGATTAAGATGTGTATTTACGTGTTTACTGGTTATGTCACCTTTCATAAGAATATCCTTGAGATTCTTCCCTTTCCTGTAGGATATTTGTGGGCGTCTAGGTAAATCATTGACCAGAGTGGGTTCGCATGCTAAGATATTCCAATTTTGATTTAAAATTTTGGAAATCTGTTTAGACTCAGAATTGGAAGTAAGAATGACCCTAAGTTGGATCTCCTCTTCTACATTTGTTTTCTCTTGTAGTGTCAATTCTCTAGGGATTTTACTAACCTTATCTCTTGCTTTGTCAAGCACCCACTTCGGGTAACCTCTCTCTTTAAATCTGTCTATCATGATTGTTAGAATTGGGGGTCTCTAGTTGGCACAGGTAGGCACTTGTGACAAATAGGGACCCTCGCCTCTAGTCAGGGTAGGGGGTACACTCCTAAAATAACCCCTGCTCACCCCCTTGGTAGCTTGGCATGAGCAGACAGGCTTATCTCAGAGGCAGTGTGTAAAGCATTTGTGAACACATACAGTAATCTAGTGACAACACTACAAATGGACACCACACAAGTTGTATTATAAAAATAAGTATCTTTTATATAGATTTAACACAAGACCATAAACGACAAAAATCCACAATACTGTACTTAAAATGGTAGGTTTAGCTTAGTTCTCTTCAGTTCTTAAAATGCGACACTTTGAGTCAATGTACCTTACGATGCGTCACGTTTCTACAACGAAAGTGTTACAGAGATGGAGATGCGACAAAGTTCTGGTGCAAAGAAATAAAGACGTCAAGTTCTTCCTGATGCGGCACGCTTCTCCGATGTTGCGAGAAGTCTCGGCTCGATGCGTCAGCTGCAGCGGCGACACCCTTTATTCCGTGATGCGACGACAGCGGCTTTGGCGCCGACACTCTTCTCAGACGTTGCGAGACGCTTCCGCTCGATGCGACGACTGCAGCGGCGACACCCTTGTTTTGTGATGCGACGGCAGCAGCTCCGACGGCGGCACGCTTCTCCGTGGATGCGAGGCGCTTCTCTCGATGCGGTGCAATGCGACAGCTACAGCGGCGACAACTACGATGCGACGGCAGCGACGGCGACACGCTTTTTCCTCGTTGCGAGACTCTTCTCTTGATGCGGTGCAATGCGACAGCTACAGCGGCGACATCTACGATGCGACGGCAGCGGCTGTGACACGCTTCTTCGGGGTTGTGGGACGTTTCTCGAGATGCGGTGCAATGCGACAGCTACAGCGGCGTCATCTCCGTGATGCGACGGCAGCGGCTGCGACGGCGACACGCTTCTCCCTCTTGAGTCGCGCTTCCAGCTCCTTGTGACACGCAGTCCCTTCAGAAGGCCCAAAACAGCAGCAGGCACTTCCAAAGGATTCTTGGGGAGCTAGTGGTTGAAGTCTGTTGTCCCTGAGACTTCAGCAGGAGGCAAGCTCTTTTCTCAAGCCCTTGGAGATCCTTTACAAGTTGAATAAAAGTGCACACAAAGTCCTTTCTCCTTCCTTTGGCAGTCAGGCAACCACTGTGTTGGGATCTGGAGCTCGTGTGTGAGCTCGTGCTATGGGGATTCCATTCTGGAATGGGATGTTCCTCGGACGGCAGTTGCTGCCCGGGAGTCGCCTTGGAAGGACACAATAAATGAAGCACTTACTTGGGGTCTTGTGTACTTCATTTCATTGGCGACGAGTTGAGAGTTGTCCTGTCCTCGGCCTCCCGTGAACCTGCTGACTGGTGATCCGTCCTACGTGGCTCCTTCTTCCCTGCTGTGGTGCTGCCCACGCTGACTGTTCCTCGTTGTTTGCTTCCCGTCGCTGGAGTTCCTGGGAGGTTGATCCTCCATTTCAGGTACTTTTGTCGTTGTTTGGCAGTGGGAGCGCGAAATCGTGGTGAGCTCCTCGCGCCTCCCTGTACGTTTGGGATGTACTGCGCATGACGCGCATCATCGAAGAATTTTGCCTGACTTGCCTGGCGCCGCTCCACGCTGCGTGATCCCGCCGTGTGCGGCCATTTTGGGCATTTCTCATCACAGCGTTGCCCGGCAACGAAGATATTCAACGAGGAGTTGAAAGTATTTTCTGTCGTGCCTTTGCTGATAGGCACAGCTGTAAATTCATACTTCCTTGAAGCAGGAAGCACCGTTGCGCTCACCTAGTGCCTTCGCTGATAGGCACAGCTCTATTCACTATCTCTACCTGCCACTTTGTGAAGATTGCCTGTTGGTCTTCGCTGATTGGCACAGCTGGTGTAATGTTCTTCAGTTGTCACCCTAATTTTTTGTCGTGCCTTCGCTGATAGGCACAGCCCCTACAATATCTGTAATAGCCACATTTTGCGAGGATCGTACCTATTGATCTACTTACTATCTGCATGGCCATACATTTCTAGTATTTAGGTATTGCTGTGTTGACGTTGGGCAGCAACTCACCCACGCCAAGTCATGGATCATATTACCGCACCTCGACCCTTTTTGCAAACTGCGGGTACACCACCTCTTCAGTGGGAACAGTGGAAGGATACATTTGACGCATATTTGGAGGCGATTGATGGTGAAACCTTCACTTAAAAAAAAAAGAAAGCGTTATTAATTTACAATTTAGGCACTGAGGGTAGGAACATTTTGAAAACCTTACCTTTGGAAATGGTAAGCACTCGTGTAAGTGGTGGTGATGATGGTGACTCCTTCATTGTTGACGATTATGCCTCCATTGTAAAAACTTTGAGCAAAAGATTTAGGGGCATATTAGCAAGAACATGCGAAAAATATCGCATACCTTGCTTAGCGCGCCTTTTTTATCGCTGGCTATCGCTGGATATTACCGAGGAAATAACATGCTATTAGCAAGGTTTATCTCCATTGCGATAAAATATCCAGCGATAGCGGCGAAACCCAGCTTTAATGCGAGAAATCCAGCGATAAAATCCTATCGCTAAATCTGGGGACTTAACCTTACAATCCACCTCCCATTGACTTTCATTGCTAAGTCATGTTTTTATCAGTTCTTAAAAACAAGCGCTAATCGGGGTTAGCGCGCGTTTATTATCGCTTCGCGGGTATTGCTAATAGGCGATAGGTATGTAGCGACTGTTTTCTGTCGCTTTTAGTTGGGAACGCCTACCTTGCATGTCATTAGCGATAATTATCGCTGACATGCAAGGCGATGTAAACCCGGGCGCTATCGCCTGAAAGCTGTCGCTAACGCCTGTTAGCGACAGCTTGCTAATAGGGCGTTAAAAATATCGCCGCTTTAGCGGCAAAAGTCCCGCTAAAGCGGCGATAAAGCCCTTGATAATATGCCCCTTAGTCCCATAAGAAATGTTGTCCTTGAGCGCCACAAATTTCTACAACGCGCTCAAATTCCTGGTGAGTCCATCGACGATTTTGTCGCTGCTCTTAGAAGTCTAGCGGTTACTTGCAACTACAGGGAGTTTAGGGATGAAATCATTCGCGATCAATTAATTGAAAGGACGTCTAACAAGAAAATCCAAGAAAAGTTATTATCTTCAGATGATCCTGATTTAGAGACTGCACTCACGTTGGCCAAGAGTATCGAACATTCTCAATTCTGTGTAAAAGAAATGAGTTGTACAGCCTCATCTAGCGAAGTCAAATTGTTAAATGCCAAACCTATCGCTAAATCGTTGAAGGGGTCCAACACCAGTGTTGTGCGTCCGGCTACACATTTCCCCAAATCCAGAAGTGAACAAAGTGAAGCCATGTGCTTCCGTTGTGGGAGCAAATCCCACTTAGGAAATGCCAAGTTTTGTTTTGCTTTAAACCAAACGTGTTATAATTGTGGAAAAAAGGGTCATTACTCTCGAATGTGTAAGGCTGTCACGGCTAAGAAAAATCCCTCACAAGTAGTGAAAGCCATTGCAGAAGACCCGTTGGATTCCGATGATGAGCATTATGAATTGTTAATGTTGTCTCCCTCATTGTCACATACTGAAGGTGTTGTAGAACTATCTTCCTTGGGTGGGTCTCTGAAGAGGAAATATCCTTCATGCAAAATCGGGGTAAATGGAGTTAGCCTTACTTTTCTTGCTGATTCTGGCTCTCCTTTTACCCTCATCAACATGAAGGATTTTAGTAAACTTGAGGGTCTTCAATTGCAACAGTCCAACATCAAGATCTTTGCGTATGGGGGTAAAAGAGTGGATGTTTTGGGAAAATTTGTAGGAAGTCTAGCTTTCGGTACTGATCTGACAAGGGGAACCGTGTTTGTAGTAGAAGAGGGGGCAAACCTGTTGGGGTGGGATGAGCAGGGGGCCCTTAACATTATACTGGACCCAAATCATCCCGATATGGTGGTGTCCCGTAACGCACTAATTCACTTTTACGATGCACCTTCTCCTGATTCCTCCTGTGCCCCTACTGTTGCCCAAATAGCTAACGACAAGTGGATGCATATCTATCCTGATGTGTTCAAGAGCGAGCTTGGTAAACTTAAGGGTTTTCAACATCGCATCATACTCAAGGATGGCGCTAAAGCTGTTGCTCATAAGGTACGCAAAGTGCCCTTGAGTCTGCGGAGTGAACTTAAGCTTGAGTTGGAACGTCTCTGTGTTGCGGGGTTATTGAACCTATTGAAGGTTCCGAATGGTTGGCTCCCATTGTATTAGCACGCAAATCCGACAAATCTCTGAGAATGTGTGTGGATTTGAGAGACCTCAACGCCAACATCTGGGTTGATCGTCAACCTCTTCCCAACATCAATGAAATGCTGGCTACGTTGGGTGGTGCCAAATTCTTTACCTCCCTAGACATTTCCTCAGCCTACCACCAGATTGAGTTGTGCAGGGAATCCCGTCATCTCACATCTTTCGTCACACCTGAAGGGGCTTATCGTTACATACGCATGCCTTTCGGTCTTGCCTCTGCTTCAGCTGTGTTCCAAATATTGATGAACAACTTGTTTGAGGGCATTGCTGGTGTTGTGTTTTTCAAGATGACATTCTGATATATGGGAAGAGTGAGGCGGAACACGATGAGAGGGTTAAGCGTGTTCTAAGCATAGTCAGATCTAGTGGCTTAACTCTAAGGGTTGACAAGTGCAAATTTCTTCAAGAGGGTGTTGATTACCTTGGTCATCACATTTCACACAAGGGGGTTGAACCTAAGTTGAAGATCATTGAAGCCATTCAGGGTGCACCTACACCTGCGAACAAAGACCAGCTTCGTTCTTATTTGGGGTTGGTGGAGTATTATTCCAAATTTGTCAGCAACATTTCCAGCAAAACTGCTTCCATGCGTAATTTGTTAAAAAAGAATGTTAAATATGTGTGGGATGACGACTGTAATAACAACTTTCAGTCAATCAAACAGGAGATTGTACATGCTGGTCCCCTCAAACTCTTTGACATCAATGATCGTTGCATCATTTCTACTGATGCAAGCAATGTTGGGCTAGGAGCAGTTCTCATGCAAAAAAGGGGTGATGGTCGGGAAGAGACAATAGCTTTTGCTTCGAGAACATTAAGGGTGCGGAAAGCACCTACTCGACCATCGAAAAAGAAGCTTTGGCCATGTGGTGGGGAGTCCAACACTTTAAATTGTTTTTGTGGGGTAACGAATTTACTTTGAGAACGGATCACAAGCCCTTAGTTGATCTTTTTACCACTAAAGGTGGTGGCAGAGCAACGCCACGCATCTCCAAATGGCAATACAGATTAAGTGAGTTTCGCTATCGTCTCGAGTATGTGGCTGGAGCTAAGAATTATGTTGCTGATTGCTTGTCCAGATTACCACTTTCTTGTGATGAGGATGTGTTGGCGCATGACGATTTGGAAATCGTTTGTGCAGTCTGTTCCTTGGAGAACACTATTGGTGGTGCCCTTTCTGAACGAGAGTGGTTGGATGGTACTTCCGAGGATGCTGTGGTCTCTAAGGTCATTGACCTTTTAGCCAGAATATGGCCTAATGTGAAAGATTGCCCCTCTGAGCTGGTTCCGTACAGGAGAATTAGTGAAGAGTTGTCTGTAGTTGATGGAGTATTGAGGAGAGGTGGTTTGCTAGTGGTTCCTTTGCCCATGCGCAAAATAATTTTGGATTTAGCTCATGAAGGTCATCCGGGAATTCGGGCCATGAAACGTAGGGACAGACAGGATTTTTGGTGGCCCGCGTTAGATAAGGATGTTGAACATTATGTTCGCGACTGTTGTGTGTGTGTCACCAGTGACAAATCTCAAGTGACTCATCCTTCCCCTGTTGAACCGGTGGTGGTTAAAAATGCCCCATGGTCCAAATTAGCCTTTGATATTGCTGGTCCTTTCGGGCTCATTGGAAGTTCTCCCAAATATGCCTTGGTCCTTATTGACTACATGTCGAAATGGCCTGAGGTCCGATTTGTAGACAATGTCAATTCTATGTCCATCATCAATTTTTTTCATGATGTTTTCCTCAGGGAAGGTGTTCCTGAGGAATTGGTGTTGGATAATGGAACCCAGTTAGTCTCCAGTGAAGTGCAGGCCTTTTTCAAAGACATTGGTGTAAAGCATATTTGCACGTCCCTATATCACCCCGCAGCAACGGCTTAGTCGAGCGCTTCAACCGTGTCGTTAAAGAACACTTGCAGCTGGCCTTGGTCAATAGTTTGCATTGGCGGCGTGCTGTCAGTGACATGCTATGGGCTGTGAGGACCACCCCGCACATTAGCACTGGGATAGCTCCCTTTACCTTACTAAGGGGAGAGTAGCGGGCTCTAAATTGAACAAAGAGTGGATGTCCAGGAGAGTGGTGGACATGGGGAAGTTGGCTGAGGTGGTTGATATCAGGGCTGCCGCTCAAGAAAAGTATGATACTAGGCCTGGGTGTCGCAGTACCTTGTTTGTGAAGGTGGGTGATTGGGTGAGAATCAAGAGACCTGGTTTTATTCGCAAGGGCGAGTCTCGTTTTTGCTCCCAAGAGAGTGTCTGCGGATGAAAGATCATGTTGTGGTGTTGGAGAATGGGAAGGTTTGGAACAAAAGTGTTGTTTCCGTGGTACCCGAGTCTATGCTGGGTTATGTCAATAAGAAATTTGGTGTTCACTCCTCCTCTGTGGTAGTACCCACTGAGATTCATGGAAGGGAACGAGTTCTTTCTAGCCATGTTCCCACAAGATGTGCATCCACAAGATTGAAATCTGTTCCTTCCAAATTTCAAGATTATATGATGTTGTAATCTCTTACCTTGTAAAAAAATTCTGCCTTACATGGTTGTAGTATTATTGTAGTAGAAGTTATGTCTCTTGCTTTGCTATATTTTTCTCCATTTTTTTTTCTTTATTTGCTCATCTCTTTTAATTTATTGTGTTTATTGTTCATTATTGTGAAGGAAGGGGGTGTGTTGGGATCTGGAGCTCGTGTGTGAGCTCGTGCTATGGGGATTCCATTCTGGAATGGGATGTTCCTCGGACGGCAGTTGCTGCCCGGGAGTCGCCTTGGAAGGACACAATAAATGAAGCACTTACTTGGGGTCTTGTGTACTTCGTTTCACACTGTTGGAGAGGTGTGGTGCAGCGGCCAGGGCAGCTGACTTCGGAGCACAGGGTTCACAGTTTGATCCCGGCTCCGGCGGCAGCTCAGCTCAGCACCATGTGACTCTGGGCAATAGCTCACTTAATTTCCACTCCGGCCCCCAGCGCCTTGAGACCCATAAGGGTGAGTAGCTGCGCTATATAAAAACGGACTTACATATTTTTTTTT